>JAUZNJ010028903.1:0-15762 GCA_034780135.1 Jordanella pulchra | reverse complement strand
ATGAATTTCCTTCTGAAAATATTCCACTATATGTACTTAAACTTCATGGGTGCCAATAATGGTGAGCAGGACTGTATAGTCTGCAAGTTAGTAAAATGTTTTTTGTTTTTTCTTTCCTGGTTTTATGGCTGTAAAGTAAAACCCATCTGTTTAATATTGTCCAGGGGAGCTAATGGAGGCCATCAAACGGGACTTTGGCTCCTTCCAGAAGATGAAAGAGAAGATGGCAGCTGTTACAGTAGCAGTACAGGGCTCTGGCTGGGGATGGCTTGGTTACGACAAGGACAGCGGACGACTTCGCATTGCTGCTTGTGCAAACCAGGATCCGCTGCAGGGGACAACAGGTTGGATTGTAGAGGCTTTCAAATAAATGAGACGACCATCATCCACCTCTTGTGTGTCATCATGTAAACTTTCTTTATCTCTTAGGACTCATCCCTCTCCTTGGCATTGATGTCTGGGAACATGCCTACTATCTCCAGTACAAGAATGTGCGCCCAGATTATGTGAAGGCTATCTGGAATGTGATCAACTGGGAGAACGTCCACGAACGTCTCCAGATTGCCAAGAAGTAGTGGAATCCTCAGTCCTTCCACCACAGCACCTTGTATCAAAACCTGGATTAAATGGTAGACGCAAATAGTTGCCTCGGATAAACAGCCCTGACATTTAAACACTCTGTTTTAACTCAAGGATGGGTTGTAGCATTAATGGAAAAAGATAAATCCAATACGTTTTGCTATTTTAAAATTTATCCTTTAATAAGAAAGAACGCGTTAAAATCAAAGTGAAAATCCAAGACTCATGCAAATACAAACCGCCAGACTTGTCAAAGCGCACAAAAAATGGTCCCTGTTGGACACAGAAGCTGTCTTTTGTTATCCAAACCCATGTAACTGGTGCCTGGGGGTTGCATAGTAAGAGGAACATCGAACACAAGGATCCCACAATGTAATGACTGTGCATGTTTTTGATGTAATATAATAAAGTAATATTTCAATTATACAAGCTTGAAATGTATTTATGTACAGCTATTCTGAGTGTTTACTGAACAATGTAGTAGCCGACTCAGCATTTAACTGAAAAAATGCAAACTTGAACCGAAATATGAAGACTGGTCATCTTAACTTGAATCCGATTCATTAATGTGCTAAATGAGTTTTGGTTTTGAGTTTTATAGCAATGTGTGACTTTCCTGAAGTAGACTGGTTTACCTCTGTTTTTAATGTCCAACTCGATGCCACAGAGAAGAATCTTCCAGAGGCTGCCCTAATAAGATTAGCAAAGTAATTTGCTCTGGTTGTTTAGTTGTGGATTTTCCAATGTAAGAGGAAGCCAAATTAACTAATGTGGGTAGGTTTATAGCTTTCTAGAGAGCAGGCTGTTTCTGCATAATTGTCCCCTTTAACCACCTGAGATTCAGCTTTTTTTTTTTTTTTTTTCCATTTGAATGACTCATGTTTCATGTTACCTCACTTCAGTCTTCATTATATTGCATTAAAATCGAGTAAATCTGACAATTCTAGTTTGTAAGAACTTTCTAAGAAAGTCCAGCCAATTGCATGTGGTCGGTGACTTCATTATTCTGAGCAGGCAAGTGGGAACAGGGAGAAAGCTCCCTCTCCTAATTGGATTAAATCCTAGGAAGTTTCAGTTCAGTACGAACAGCATCTGCTGCCTCAAGTTAGTGGTGGGAAAGGCAAATGTGTTTCCCAAGAAATCAGGAGTACTTAAAGAAATTACAGCAAAGCTTTGTCAATGAGAGAAATTGTAGGATTATTTAAAATGTAAAATAAAATGGCTTAAAGCATAGTGAAAAATATCAAAGTTTCAACACTATACTAGTTGATGGGGTCAGCTCCATTGGAAAATGAGTGGATTTCACAAGATGGCAAATCATTCTACATCATTAGCCACTGGAGTCAAAACGTATTGCTGTTTTGATGATATGCTAACTGGTTAAATATCTGATTAAGGACTGAGCTTCCTTATTTATTGCAGAAGACATTTTTCTTTTACTATGGATTCTTAGGTGCTTCCTGGAGGCCAATAGTCTTTTAACATTTCCAATTCTTAAAAAGATTTTCTAAGCTTGACTAAAAACTTTTTATATCCATTTTACTAACTTCAGTGAAATTCTTGAACATTTATCAAAAACTCACTCTTGAGGAACTTTATCTCTGTTGAGAAAGTCTATTTTAATTGGCAAAATGTGAAACGTGTGAACAAACTAAATGCCTTATTTGGGGCATTTTTCCTTTTAATCAGCAGATGGCAGTATCTCCAAGCTCAAATTTACTAAAACAGCAGAGACTCATAGCCAGACTGTTAGCCAGAGCACATTTCCTGGTATTAATTATTTTGATATGGTACATTTCAGCTTGATTTATATTTTTAGGTGTTTCAGTCTATTAGCTCAGGTTTGATTCTCTAGTTAATAGGTTCATAGTGAGTGACTTGTTCCATAGGTGTCCACAGTGAATTATAACTATAAGAAAATTCTTACTGAGGCTTTTTGGGTATCTTAAGTAAAATAAACAAAAGGCCTAATTTAGTTAAATTTAACCAGATAACTGATTTTGAACTAAAGTTTCCGCAAATGCAAGCAACTGAGCTTTAGTACTGTCAAATATGAAATAGTGCTATACCTAGAAAACAAAGGTCATAAAAGTCTGTTTGAGTAAACTGAACTTTCTCTCTTTTTGCTGAAGTCTATTTGTGCAAAATACTGAATTTTAACTAGATGAAAAATCTCCAACCTCTGGATAGAGAACTGGAAAATTTGGGGCAGATATCCTTCTCAAGTCTTTATTTTCCCTGAGCTGCCCAGATTTAGTTGATCCTTCTTCAAACCCACAACACTCAGAGAATATGTGAAACACAAGCTCAACTGCTGGTGCTGCTCAATCTCTGTGGTAAACCCAGGCATGCAATAATACCGGCATGAGGGTTTGGTTAGCATCCTTTTCTTCTCTGTCAAAGCATGACTGCCGTTGGTAAGCAGGATGCACACAATTCTATTTATTTGGGGGGTTTAAACTGATTATTTGTAGAAATAATATAATATATTTAATAAAGCATTTACACAAACATATGACCTTTCAATCACAGGAACCACTTTGTTCTTAATTCCTATAAAAATATCTTTGCCTGATTGTTAAGATAAGTGATAAAAAGCTCCTCGGCCCACAGATGGCAGTTTGAGTCTTCAAAATATTCAAGTTCTTTAACTAGATTACGAAGCTTTTAAAATAATCCAGAATTAGTTAAATTTAGATTCAGATTCACATGTTAAACTCTTTAAACTGTCTTTTCAATCAATAGATGAATACATGCTTAAGTCATTAAATAAGGAAATAGCCTAGATGTTGATTTGTCTAGAAGATTAGAGTCTATATTATTTTTCTCTTCCCGACTTTAAAGAATTTGATTTGCATTTAAGCCTGACATACCTTATCAATTCTTCATATGGAGTCCTTAGTGTGTGGTTGCTTATATAGGCTCCATCTAACAAGGTTCTAGTCTGCAAATGTACCCTCAAGTACTTCAGGGTAACTATGTCTGTCCTATACACAAGCTGCCATTGTCCTACATGGACTAGAGTAGTGTCAGCATTGAAGAAGTAAAAATTTCCAGGCTCTTGCGTCCACTGTTCCTGGCAGATAGGGTGTTGGAGAAATATTCAGAACAACCATTTGGGTCTCAGCCCTCTGAGTGCTCAACCAGGTGTTGAGTGCCAGGAACCAGACATTTCAGCGGCTGTGGGGCTCTGTAGGAAGCTCTCCTACCCCAGTCTGTGGATGATTGATTCATCATGGCCGGTGAAAACACCATGCAGACAGATGCACATTCCCAAGAGTCAGAATCGAGCAAAGGTGAGCACAATAAATTTAATCAACTCTCCTTTGAAGGTCTCCCTGTCATTTCAGAAATTCTCCCTTTTTAAGAAAATGGAAAGATTGTTTTAGCAACAGGGTGTGACTGTATGTGTCTGTTAAATTATTTGCAGTTATGTAAGAGTTAGTCTTTGCTCCAGTAAGTCCAAAGACTTGGGACATCCTTTAGGCAGCGTGGTGGGATAAATCACTGCAATGACTGGGGTCATTTGGGTTCATGTTGGATTGATTCAGGCTTGGAAAATCCACACGGAAATCTCTGAGTTTTCTCTCTAAAACATAAAAAGCTCAACCTATTGCAAAATGCGGTTCACACAAGGATCATGACAGTGAACATAAAAGTCTTGTATTCCTAAATTGAAGAATAGTTGTAATGTGTCAACCTGTGCTTAATATGTATTTTATTTACTTAGAAGTAATGGTACATTGATCAAGTTTGTTTGGGAATCATTTCTTTCCATAATCAAATAATGCTGTTGCATACATCATTGTACCCTACTACTCATTTAGGCAACTAGGACACTTTGCTGTGTTAATGTTATAATAATCCTTTTGGATTTAAACCTGAAAGTGAAAAGGTTTTCCTCCCAGAATCTGTCTCTCTTTTCTCCTGTTGTGCTGAGAGTCAGCACTTAGCAGATCTGTTTTGGCCGCCGTTTCAGGATGTCAGAGGAAAAGAGACGAGGAGGAAAGCTCAGGGAAACTGGATGATTTCCAGCTGCTAGAGCACCATAATACAATAGCCGTCCTTCATGCACAGCAGACTGGATCTAATCATGGGAATGCTCCTCTTGGTCCAAAACTGATCCCACTTTAGGTGATGTATCCATCTTTCCTCAGGTGGCACTTTACACTAACACATAACAACCAGATAGACATAACATATCATTTCGAGTAATTGGCAAGTTTGGCAATTCATTCAGTTTCTAATAGCTTCTCATCATGTGAGCCAAGCTTTTGAAGCTAATGTTATTGAAATAAAAGTTAAACCAATCAGTATGCCTGTTTATGAAGGTGTGTGTATGAGTGTGTGTGTTAACTCGTAACTAGCACATGGAACAAAACTGTTTCTTTACATACTCACCTTGCTATGTGTTGTAATTCTTTAAACAAACAACTTAGTACATAATTGATTTGTTTCGGTAGAATTTTTAAATATCTTAATACAGAATTTCTTTTAAGTAAAGTTTGCCAAGTTGACAGCATCTAGAAAACAAATGAAAAAAAGATATAAGGAAGAATAAAGTGAAAGCTGAACTACCATCATCGCATAAAAAATCAATAACTGAGTTTTTAGAGAACACACCGGAAGAAAGTGAAAAAAAACCAACTTATTTTTATTTTAAAAGATGACTTAATAATTAGAATATTGTTTTGTGTATTTCAGTTAAATTGTATTTTTCTCATGCTTCATATCAAATGGGTTGCAGGATGATATTTAGAATTTTTACTCTTATTTCGAACTACATTTTCTGTTAATTTTTTCCTTTCCCTCGACACAAGCAATAAAAACAAAAACACCACTTTATTTTTTGCCCTTTTTGCCATTGTTTTTTCTAAAAATACAGTTTCCTTTAAGATGCCAGTAGTTTACCCCAAAAGGTTTCATTGTGAGAATTGCAAGTTTATCTTTTAACTGAAACAAAAGCTTGAGCAATATTTGCATCAGCCTGATTCACAGCTTCATGAATCATTTGGCTCACTAAATCACTTGAGGGTTAGTTTCTTTTTCTTTTAAACTATTTCCAACTGTTTCTGTGCTGTTTTTATGTCCAAGAGTAAATGGAAACACTGTTAATGGTAATTGGCAGATGCTCTGGTGAGAGAATTTAAGCTTCTATCTCACGTTCTTTGCTCAAATTCACATTCTTTAAACAGATGGCCACGCTAAGTTTTTTGCATTAAGCAGAACAAAAGGAAGAGAGGGATTCAGCGTTGTAAAATCACAGCTGTATTAAAGTATCTTTTAGCTCAGGGAAAATAAAACAACAACTCATCGAACCTGTCCGACATTAGAGCAATCCACAAACACCTGCTGCAATTCAGAGAGCAACTGCCCATGTCGAATTAAATGTTCTGGTCCGTGCTGTTAATCTGACTTGGCTTTGTGAACAGTGTTTGGTCAGTGCCAAAGACTTTTTATACTCAGCATATATATGGTGTGTACACTCACTAAACCCAGCAGGCACTTGATGTTGATGCAACGTTGAAACAACATTATACGGGGCGTTCAGGTGGCGCAGGGGTTAGCGCACACGACCCATTTACGGAGGCCTTAGTCCTCGACGCGGGCGACCCAGGTTCGAATCCAGCTTGTGGTCCTTTCCTGCATGTCTCTCCCCCTTTCCTGTCATCCTACTGTCAGAAAAACGAGCCGTTAGTGCTGTAAAAAGCTCAAAAAAAAAGAAACAACATTATACCCCAACATTGGATTACCTTTAGATTATGATGCAAGACTGAAAGTTGGATTTATGTTAAATCCTTTTTCAATTGAACATCAGCACTCAGTGTTGAGCAGACGTTGGATTGAATGTTTAACAGACATTAGTTTTTGACGTATCAACCTTGGCTTTGGGTCGTCGACGCATAACCAAGAACCAGCATTAATACAACAAAGCATAATCAAACCTCCAAGAAATGATATTATCTCCCTTTTATAGGTCATGTGTGACTTGCTTTATGTTGTTTCCTAAAATAGAATAAAATTAATTTCTCTACAGAACAAAACCAAAACCCTAAAAATGTTGATCATTTTGTTTCTTTACGGCCAACTTTTCCAGTGCATTGAATAATAATTTTTATACCAAGTTAAAGCTTTAAATACAGTAAAAAACAAACCAAAAAAACAATATTGATGGAACGTTTTGATAATTATTAAGTGCAAGAGGCATAATGTCAATTGGTGTTATACAAATAAGCTGGACTAAATTGAACAAGTACATGTTTATTATTCAGTACACAGATAATAGAGACAGCAATATAATAACACCAAATGTCTACTAGCATCCAATTTGCAATCAGATCTGTTATGCTAGCCAACTACCCGCCCATGCATAATTTTGATTAAACAAAAGCTGCAAAAAATCTCTGGCAAGTCTTCAAAATACTCTACAAAAAGGAAAAAAACCATAACAAAGAACATCACAATACAAACAAATTGGTGCTATTGACAGCTTCCTGCTGTGCGTGTGGTACATTAGAATGAGAATTCCAATGAACAGTCTTTTCCCTTTTGAATAGTTTGGAAGAAAGCATGTCTCTTCAACTCAAACACCTGCATTATATATTACATATACAATGATGTAGCTGGCTCTGTGTTGACCTGCCCAAGTGACGTACTGAACAAATCTCCCGGCAACACCTTTCCATCCTAGAGAGAAAGATGTTTCGATACTGAAGTACTCTACCAGCATACGAACCCTAGAAGATAGAAAACAAACCACCTGCCCCCAAAGTGGAATTTTATTTGTTACCTACTACACTGAGTTTCAAGGTCAGAAATATTGTTTGATGCTTTTTCCCTTTCTTCAATTCTTTCTACCTATGATAAAACACTGAATACATGATAAAATTTTCTCCACAGAGTTAAAAGAATAAAAAGCCTTACAGCTCCTGGAGCTTGAATTGACAGAATGCTAACCGAGTCCCTTTTAAAACTTGATAAACAGATCTAGATTATGTCTTTAAGTTTTTATTGGATCTGTTTGTTACTTACACTTCCTGTCACAAGGGAACTGTCGCTATTAAATGTATAAGCCAAAAACATATTTTCAGAAAACCTTTGTGTTATATTTTCAGACATCTGGAAAGACAACCTACCCATGTCCATAGCTCAACGATCGGCTTTCCCTTTGTCATGTACAATGTCCTTTGGACTATTTTCTTCTGTTTTATAATAGCGGGTGCTCTTCTCCAAGCCTCATTCAATTTGTCTCTCCTAATTGTTTGAATTATACAAGATGGAAGAGCATGAATAATATTTGAACTTTTGTAATACTCCAGTAGCCTTCCAGTGTTGGCTGTCAGAGTTATTTGCATGTCATAGAGCTGAAGTCATTGGAACCATGTCCATGTGTGAAAAAAAATATATAGTTATATGATTTTGAACAGGTGGCATGTGGTGAAACATCAAAATTAGTTTTCTTTAACAGCTTTGAGAGAAGTAAGGAGAAAAGAAAATATAGTCTAAAAATCGTAAAACTTGACATATGCTAGGATTCAATAAACGCAGCAAACTTGTCCCCCTGGACCTTATATGTCACACATGATGAGATCATACTGGAGAGAGAAGGCGTTTTTCTGTAATTTATTTTGCAATAATCTATCAGGATCGATTCATCCTTCTCGTCTGTCCAAACACAGCTCCACATGGAAAATTAGAAACAGAAGAAAGTAGCATGGAAAAAATGACTGGATCACAACAGAAGGTATTTTACAAAGAGAAGAAAAAAATTGAGGTCAAAGTTTGGAAAACATAATTTTCCCATAAAATCTTTTCTGTCTCTCTTATTTTCCTGCTGCGAGCTCTTGCTGCTTCTTGACTGAAATGGTGACTATAGGAAAAACAAAGGCAGTTAGAAACAGCTTGAAGCTCTGTAACCAGATCTATTTAGGAATTATTGATTAGCTAGAAATTCTTGAGTGTAATATAAATAGTTTTTTGCTTCTAGTGAACAAAGGAAAAAAAAGAGAAGGTGGGATCATATTCACATGTTGAAATAAATCTCAGAGGCACAGGTCAAAGTTACCTAGAAAGATAAATAAAGTTTATATCCTAGTTTCCAGTCATGTATGTTTATCTCTTTCTGATTGTGATTCTCCCTGCCAGGGGATTTTCCATACTTACTGCTGTATTCAGGAACAGATGCAATTTTGGCAGTCAAACAGGTTGTCGGGTCGAGAAGAGGCCATCAAAGCATTCCTCTTTGTCTCCACACTTACTTTATACTCAGTTTCAATGTTCTTTTAACTTGGCTTATTAACTTGTCCATTTGAATTCTCAATCTGCAGGTTTTTTTAGGTTCATTCTTTTTCTCACAAATTCCACTGGCTTCAACTAGTTTACATATGATTTCCCTTTACCTTTCTTTACCTGTAGAAATTATAAAGATTTTCCACTTATGGATATTAACAGCAGGATGTTCTAGATCACAATATTACACCAGAATAATAAAAAAGCTTTTTTTTTCTAAATACATAAAGGTGAGGTTTTATACATAACCATTTTTAAATGAATTCTTTATTTGCCAGGCAGGGTTTGTTAAAACACATATCTCTATATTTGAATATGATTATTAAGTATTAGATCAAAGAAATAAATAATTGTGTCAGGATCTGCCCTGTTAGGACTGGTTTTCACTCAAAGGGAGTTATGCTTTTGTGGAGGATCCAGAGATAACCAGCATGCAAAAGAGGAAAATTTAAGTCAACATATCTGCCTTTGAATAAGTTTACATATTTTCCATGACTTAGTTTAAAAATGCATGAAAAGATTAAGGAAAGATGGTTGGAGAGTTTAGTAAGAACTCAGGAAAAGACATTTTCCCTGCAGCAAGAATGTGATCTTACTTACATTCAGCTGCACTGTAGGTTTGTTACTGAGGCAGCACTACAGATGCTCAGAAAATTATATTATAAAAAGAATAACAAGCAGTTTGACCAATATAGTCATGTTCAGATTTTATTAAAAAAGCAACACAATACATACAATGTTCTTTTATAAGATGTTTATTGATTCAAACAAGAGAAAGGGAAACCAGCTTTTAACCTTTTTTCCTGTCATTCCTTAAAGTTTTACCAGTTTTCCTCTTTGATGTCACTTCACTCATTTTATAAACTTCATATGACTTTTAAACCAGACCCTTAATTTGCTGTGAACCTTGAAGAACCTCTTTTTTCTTTAGTGACTCTTGTGTTTTTAACTACTGTTGCCTTTTGCACTGACTGTTTTTCTCAGTTCTGTTCCACTTCTGCTTTCCTTCCCTCTGCTACTTTCCGCCCATGTTAGATGATTTAGCATCAGTTTAAGTCATTTAGGCTCATGTGAGTGACCTCATCCCTGCACATATGCTGCAGTTTTTTGTTTTTACTTTTACCAGCCAGGGCAACCATGAAAAGCCTCAGTAGTCTGCAGGGGTAACTGTCAACACATGCACACATGCAAAAAAACAGATGCAGAGTAAAGAGAAAATCTTAACCATTAGATAAATGAGAAACAACTGATAGTAACTAACAAAAAAAGGGCAATTTTAAAAATTCATAGACATAAGCCTTTTGATTGACTGCAAATTATTACTTTTAAAGTTTAAGGTAAATATTAAAACCAACCAATAATTTTGGTTTTATATTGCAGCTGAACATATGAGTTGAGAGATAATATAATGACATCCAAAACTGGTGCAACTTTTCTTTAATACTTTTCAAAGACAGGGGTTGAATTTCCCCTTATTTTCACAAATCACTCAGATAATTAACTCCATCAAACTTCTCTTTATCATGTTCAGGGGGATGCGATTTAAATTTATCTCCTCTTAAACAAAGAATTAATCTGTTGAGTACATGTTGAATAGTGATGGCAGTGATGATATTATGGATGATGTTGGCGGCAGCATGACAGAGTGAAAGGGGAATGAAATTACCTGACTGTGAAGGACTGCAGACTTGCTGATGTTAATAGAACGAGACTGGAGTCTTGAAGAAGACACTCGTCCAGATTAAAGGGAGGAAAGGATAAAGAAATCAGTGTTGATAGAGAGATTGTGAGATTTGGTAAAGACCGAAGTTCTTCTGGAGAAGAGGAATCCCGCATGGATTCTCTGTAAATTTGAGAAGGTTAGAAATGATTCATGATGTAATCTCCACAAGAGAGCTTTGAGAAAATAAGACGCTGGATGTCATCCAAGTAGCACTGAGAATACATTTTGGATTAATACATAATGTCTAACTCCAAGCTGTGATAATAGAACATAAGGATGATAAAAAGTCAAGTGTTCACACCCATCAGCAGAGGATTGGGGATTTTTAATTGTTGTGTCTTTAATTTGAAATGGGTGGAAACTCAGATGATTTATTTTTTAAAGAAGTAAGAACTGTTAATGTGACACAATAATATTAATAGATTAGAATGTAAAAAAAAAACACATTTTGGAAAAAACAACCTTTACCAAAGTATAAACATACTTTTAGTTAAACACATATTTCTTTGTCAACAAAGGTTTTATTTATTCCTTTAATGTCTTCTGTGTGATGTTTCCATCACCTGTAAGTGCAAAATCATAACTGACAGAAACACACTTTTTTATAACTCGTTATTCTGTGTGTAACTAATCTATGCTTTTTTTCACTTAATGAATTGAGCTACTGAAATTAATGGAGCTTTCAAATATAGTTTATTGAATATGACTGTATACTGAAATTTACAGCCCCTAACTAATTAACTGAACATTAATAAAAAAATATTTTACCAGTTGTCCTCACTTCCAGGATATAATTGGTAAAGAATGTGGTGCACAAATTTTACTTGAATGTGGCGTACAGTGTGGCAACTGTGAATCACATCATTGACTGTTTAACATGGAAATAATTTTAAGGAGCAACAGGGGAAGTTCATTTTATGAGCTTTGCCAAAATCTCTGAATATCACTTTAATAAAAGCCTTGTTTTACAAAAAGGTCAAAATGTTTTATACCTTTACATGAAATAGGGTAACATTTTAATTTCAGGTGTTGAGTATATGGAAAAATCGTTAAGGCTTGAAAACTGTAATGGCAAAGCATTGCATGTTTATATTATTGCTTCACTATGTAGGACTTATTAATAATTAAGATCTTTTTACTTTGGGGACAAAGGAGGATGATTGCTCATGAGCATGTATCCTGCCATATTGTTATTGGCTCATACATAATATCTTGTTAATTTTGGTATCTACCTAAACTCTCTACTGAACTCAATAATTATGCTTTCATAACAAGAGTGTCAAAATTTTTTTGGGATTTGTTGGATATGCCTTATTAGTAAGACTGTTGCAACGTACCAGCTGTTACTTCTACACATCATGAGATATCAGGATATCAGAAGGGGGATTGTTGATAGACTTCTATGTCTTTTGTTTAAGAGTTAGCGTTCATGCTAGAATCTGCTGTTTGGTAGGTTAGTTTGAGATGACCTACCAAGTTATTTTAAAACTTTTACACTAACTTTTGCATGGCTTGTGTATTGGAGAGCTGGTCATGTCTGCTAATGCCAGGTTCCTATTCGTGTCAGTATGCAGGTTGTGTACATTTGATTAAGGCATGAATTAGCAAACTGAATCATTGATTTTGTTGTTGTGCCACATAAATACTTTCAGAAAGGCACCTATAAAATTACAAGCAGGACCATTATCAAAGTCATTGTCATGATTATCAAGATAATCATCAGTTTCCAAGTTTTTCCAATGTACCTACGAAGATTTGATTTGTTTAAGATCAGGTAAATACAGTTTTCCAGATCCTGGACCTTCTTTTCAGGCTTTGTCAGAAAGATCTGAATGGCCCTTATAGAGCCATTGCATCCAGACTTAAGACCAGTTCAACTCACAACTCTGTATGTATTCTTGTTTACAGACTAAATTATAACACCCTTATAACCCTAGGAAAAACATAATCAAGTCTGCAGAGGACACCTCTCTGCCTATCACTGGGTGTAGGGAGAGGGAGCTTACTGGGTGGTGCAGAGTTAATAATCCTGCTTCCAAAACACCAGCAAAAAGGGAGGCAGTTGTTGGCTTGAGGAAATGCAGGAAGAAAAACAGACATTCATCTAAAATGTGTGGAGGGTCTCAGCCTTCTGTTTTCTGGGAGTGGAAACAGAGGACGATATGACCTAGGAGGGTAAAAAAAAAAACAGTTGCTGAAAAAGGAGGAAAGCTTTTCTTTGCCTCTACATCTGCTTAGTCAAGAACATAGTGCATTACTATGTGTGTGTGGTTCAGTAGCAACAAAGTGGGCAAATCACTCCAGAGACTTTTCAGGTCAGTCAAAATTGGCTGCCCTTTTCTACACCCTGGAAGAACCTTACAGCTCCTGTTACATCACAAAAAGCTGCCGACATTATGGAAGATGCAACCCACCCAGGTGAAAAACTAACACAACTTGTCCGCATAAAAACATTTTTTATAAGTAATATTTATATGAAACAATCATAGAAGGGACAAATAACTGTACAGTATTTGTTAACATACCATGGTAAATTGAATACAAAACTGTAAATGAATTAATGGTAAATAAAGGGATCCAAAAATACTGATTAATAAGCCAAATCAATGATTTTAAAGTCCTATACATATTACCATAACTAAGCAACTCTTAATAGAGCCCCACTTCAAACCACAGGGACTTAACATTCTGACCTCTACTTTTCTAACTTCCTGTGGCACTTAGCTGCACCACTGACCTATGCTTGTTCTGTAAATATAAATTGGCTTTCAGTTTAATTTTAGCTTAGGCGTTTCCTAATTTTATCAATTGTCTTGTGAGAAGATAGGAACATATTGATCTGCATCTCTGCTTTTGTACATTTGTAAATTATACAGTGTTTACTGCTGCTTTCCTGGTTTAGAGTTAAGCTTGTATTACTTTGTTATTTACCACATCTTGTTGTTTCATTGAAGCACAGCAAGTGACTCTTTCTGGACTTCAGAAGCCATTTGTTTTCACTGTTGGCTTTCTGCTGTTGAAACTTCAATTTTAAATTGAGATGGACTCACAATGTCAAAGGCTGTCCACTAATGCATGATTTTAAATTTACCATAGGATTATAGAAGCGGTCTGTTCAAAGTGAACTTACATGAACAATATCCATAAAGCTTCCATGCTGTGCTCCCTCGTCACTCCCATGTGCTTCTGTTTGCTGACTGTTTCTTGGCTCAGCCAGCAAGGAAAAGCAGCTCCTGTTGTGATGTGACTTTTCCATGCAGACATATGCCTGGTCAGTCCAAGTCAAACTCGTCTAGCAAGATCTCCTGGCCAAGATGAAGTGGATGTTTGTTTTTTATTTTATTTTATTAAGGTAGAGTGATAAATAACATTGAGGGGAAAATTTTACCTTGGAAGACTTGAGAGGAAACAGCATTCAAACTTTTACAGTGTGAGTCCTATGATACAAAATGGCTTTCCAATATGTTGTATTTGTTTTTTTTTTTTAGAAGGATTTAGTGTTGAGGAGCACCAAGAGTGGTCAAGAGCAATGCTCACCATCAATCTGTAGTTTTAGATTCATACAACAGTACATAAGAGTATTTAAGACAAACTAGAGACAACGTGTGTTTGTACATAAACTTAACTTTTGTCTATTGTTTACATATGATGTCTTCGTTGGCATATGGTGAGCATTTTCCTGCACGCTCGGAAGCAATTACATTTCTGTTTATTCCACAGCTGTCAGCGTCCTTCTGTGTATGAATAAATCTTTTCCCTAAAGTGCTTTCCAATGGCAGTTAAATGATAAGTAACAACATATTTTGTGCGCACAACAACCAGACTGATTATGTTTTGTTTCAAACAAACATCTATAAAACCTTTCGTCCTCTTTCGGCGACATGAAAAGTAACATCTGAACCCCAGAAATCAAGTTGGGAGGGAAGAGGGAAAATAAAAAGAGATGAAGAGAGAAAGCGCTCATTTAAAACAAGAGCTATTCAAAGTGCTTTGTAAAACTATTTATAACCCTGAGTTTCTCACGTTTTGTTGTGTTATAACCACTTAATTTATTTATTGGAGTTTTAGGTGAACTACCATGTCTATTTGAAACATAATTGTGAAGTGAAATATTACGTAACACGTTTTTCATTACCAATAAAAATCACAAAAATTGTTCTCCATTCATATTCAGTCTTCTCCACCCTAAAACCCTTAAATAAAATCCAGGACATTCAATTTCTTCAGAAGTCACTTAACTTCTAAAGAGTCCACCTGTGTGTGATTTATCTTAGTGTAAACACAGCTGTACCGCGGAGGCCTCAGAGCTTTTATAAGAAACATTAGCACAAAAGCATCAAGAAGACAATGGGACGAAGCTGACATGTCAGGGATGAAGCGGTTGAGAGGTTTAAGCCAGAGTAAAGTTTTAAAATAGCTTCTCAAATTTTGAACAGCTCACATTTCATTTTTCAATCAATCATTTAAAAATGGAAAGACTTGTGCAATATGCTAACTCAGCCTTATGTTCTCTGCCTACCCCTTATTTATCTAACATCCTAGACTAACATCCCTAAATATTTGAATTGCACCAAAGGAAGTTCTTTTACTTGAGTGAAAACATGATGAAATAGTTCTACTTTTATTTAAGTGCGATTTTTGGGTACTCTACCCATCTCTGGGTATATACATGGCTTTTCTGGCTGTGTGTTTAAAGTTGAAAAATAATTCTGACCAACTTTTCAAAAAGCTCCCAGACAGTTCCTTCTCACTGCCTCACCCAGTTATAAACTGTTCCACAGTCTCTGTTGTGGCTGTGTGTTCTTCAAACGAAGCTGTCATTAAATATTGTATTAAAATCCTTTACCTGTTCTGCTTTAAGAGCATCCTGTGCAGCTTGGCCATTAATTGGGGCACTGGCTGAGCTTTGTGAGAGTTATTGCAAGCTCTGGTGAATATGTTTTTTGCCTTTTCTTTCTAATTTGACCAAGTCAACTGCAGGACATTGTGTCATGATGCGGTTGTTTGGTGGGTGGTGAGGCAGAGGCAGGATCCAGGTTGTAGTGGAAATCAAGAGGTTTTAATAAACACAGAGTCCAGAAACAGGGTTACAGATGATGTGTCCTCAGAACAGGCAGCACGGCAAACTGGATCCACCTTAACACCGGTAGCACTGAACTTACGCGAGGCAA
>JAUZNJ010028902.1:0-15762 GCA_034780135.1 Jordanella pulchra | reverse complement strand
GGTCAGGGGTTACCTCACAATCATAGCTTTTGAAAGAGCAGAGTTTTAGAAGGTGAAAGAAGTAAGGCAAACAGTAAGGGATACATACTTTCCTACAGTCCTTTTAGTTCGCGAGTACTGCATAGGCAGACACTAACCATTAGTGTGTGTGCTCTGAATTCTGCTATCCAATTTCTCAAAGAATGAGGATAACATAACATGTTATTTTGAATTAATCAAAGCAAGGGCTTCAATAAAAAAACATTGCAAGTTGGATTTCAAGACTTTTGCTACACCAGGTGTTGATGACTGAGGAAAATTAAGGAGCGTTAACACCAAACACGTTTACAGTGAATTTCCCATGTCCTTAAGCCAAGATTGGTTGCTTGATTTTTTATCATGCATTTGAAGTGACAACAGCCTGCTGGCTTTGCTGCTTTATAACGCCACTGGAGGAATGTCTATCTGCTTACTGGTTTGTTGTCTATTCAACTCGAAATGGTGGACCAGATTTTTATACAGCAAGTCACGGTGCTTTATTTTTTCATTGAAAACCAGATAAT
Organism: Jordanella pulchra; assembly: GCA_034780135.1. Classification (NCBI taxonomy): domain Eukaryota; kingdom Metazoa; phylum Chordata; class Actinopteri; order Cyprinodontiformes; family Cyprinodontidae; genus Jordanella; species Jordanella pulchra. The sequence continues at coordinate 15,220 of JAUZNJ010028902.1, read as the reverse complement.
AATGTCAGTGTCAGTCTGACCAGGACCCAAAACTGTCATCCTGGGGAAAGGTACCTCGGACAACAGAGGTCACGCAATTGTCGCTGTGTAGGTCAGAGAGGAACAGCTGGAGTGGAGAGAAAGAGGACAGACAGAAAGCATCTAAGGGGTTGATTATTACGGCTGATTTAAAAGCCACCCACAAATCTCCATAGAGCTTGCCTTATTTCATCCCCTTTCAATATTCATTTAGTCTGTATTCCATTTTGATTTAAAACAGCTTTGTCTCCATTGTGTAGACCCCACTGAGTCCCTCAGTTTACAATAACTCAGTGGAGGTTTTAACCTAGCTCAATGATTACCAATCCCTGTCCTCAGGGACTTCTGCCTTGCAGGTCTTGCCCCTTATTTACACAGACTCCACCTGAGTGTCCTCTGTTCTGTCATCAATAACAGCTTTTCTAGTAAGTGTAATAATTTCTACTGACTTTATTACGTTGCAGCATGACTTACAGCTCCCCTCCATTATCCATCAAATATACAGGTTGAGTTTATTTATAACCAATGACGAAGCAAAAATCCAAAAACATACAGGAGAGTGATCCCTGAGGACCAGGAGACAGAACCACTGACCTACATTCAGTGAAGAAAACCTCCCTAAGTTCCAACCCGACATCAAAGGGAAAGAGATGCTTTAAGTGACTCAGAGATGTTGCATGAATCTTAGTACCAGACAGACTTTTCTGAATATTGTCAAACTGCTCATCTGCTGGGATTTTCCGCTACAACCACACAAACATAGATCAAGGTCAGAGAGATGGAGGAAAACTACAGTGAGTGGGAGATGTCCTCCTTGCTGGTGTCAGAGATCAACCTCTCAATACAGCTGAGGTATGCAGTGGTAAACTCATTGAATTTCAAATGAACTCATTTTCTATAACTCTAAATTGGTTACTGAATTAAATGATGCAAGATGATTAAAAACAGAAGATTATTACTTAGAAAGCTTCTATTTTTAGAAATTTTCACACATTGATTGGAAAGGAAAATTAATCCTCCAAGCTTTTTCCTTCCAAAATAAGTTAAAAGAACAACAGCACCGGAAGCAGAACAAAGGAACGAGAAAAAAGGAGACGCCTAGCTAATTCCAAAGCTTGATATCCATTACCACAGCTCATTGGTCAGAAAGAACACCTCAGCAATCTTGGCAAAACCCATGAGGTATCCATACATCATCTGTATACCAAGTACAGAATGAGCTAAATTACAGACCTTTCTTTAGCTGTATTGTATAGCTAACAGTAAGACAAAGAATCAAACTTGCTCTGACAAAGGTCAGAGGCTAACTCCTATCATAGAGTATGACTTAACAGCTTTCTATAGACTGGACATTACTAAGTTTTATCAGTTAGCCACGTGATTGGCTTATTGTGTGAGTGCTAACATTAGATCCAAACATTGTGTAGCATGTGATCCAAAAATGATGTTCAGCTTTGCATCTAACCAAAACAATAAAATTCAAAGCAAATACCAGGTATGAGCATAAATCATTTTTCTTTGGTTATATAGTCATTGCATATAAAATGATTAATGTCCATTCATGTTTAACTGCTGTGTCTCTCCAATCTGACCTTGATATGATGAGATTTCCCTTCATGGAAGGCAGAGCTCCACCATCAGTCATGCTGTGCTTAGCCAGACTGTCTGGCAAGCCATCAAGTCCTAGAACAGAGCAGATGCTGCCCTCTTAGAGCCGGAATTGAGTTTTTCTATAGGGAATTTCCCCAAGACTCCGTCCTTACCCCAGACAACAGAAGAAATCCAGGCACCATATCTCTGTTTGGATTATTTATTCATAAAGCCCAGAGTGGTTCATTATGGTTTTTACTTAAAGACATAAAACTAGATAGATGAATTGATGCCCTCTAGTAGCAGATCTGAGATGTTCCAAAACTTCTTCAGAAAGCGAATTCAAGCTGCACCTGTTAATTTTTCCAAAAATTAGCCTTCTTCACATAACTGAACTATTATGACCTGTTTCCATTTGCATATATTAGGACAGCTGTGGGTCAACATGATTATTACATCAGTGTAGCTACCACTTAAATAAAGCATAAAAGTAAAATCTTGTAGAGATAGGTTCATGTTTTTTAAGTCTGATACTGGTTGTTTTTTCATCATTAAAACCTCATTTTCACCGCATCCTGGTTCCTGCCTCTGCCTCACCACCTCCACCACAACCGCTTCCTGACAGAAGGACTCGACCAAGAAACGGTGAGGCACGCTTAAAATCATGAACCAGGAGGACATAGACGAGCTGCTGTCCTTGCTCCGGGAGTATTATGAGGAGAAGATTAACCCCAGAGCCTTCGGGAGACGGCTGGGGTTCGCAGTACGCCTGGTTGTGCTTCTGGACTATTTGGTTCCTCGTTTTCCCCTGCCGGAGTTGGTGGAGCTCCAGAGGGAGGTTGAGTGGGACTGCGAGGCCCTTTCCGCAGAAGTGCAGGGCCGCCCTCCGCCTCCCAAGCCAGTCCCTTCGGCGTCCGGACCTCATGCTTCCCCGAGGTCAGCGCCGTCTCCGGACTCAGCTCCTGCTTCTCCGGAACCAGCGACTCCGGACTTAGCTCCTGTGCCTCAGGAACCAGCACCAGCTGTCCATCCGGCGTCTAGACCTCACGCTTCCCCGAGGTCGGCGCCGTCTCCGGATCCAGCTCCTGTGTCTCCGGGACCTGCTCCAGTCTTCTCGGGGTCCGGACCTCACGCATCCCTGAGGTCGGCGCCGACTCTGGACCCAGCAACGTTGTCTCCGGATCGAGCTCCTGCATCTCGAGGACCTGCTCCAGGCCTCTCGGCATCCAGATCTCACTCATCCCCGAGGTCGGTGCCGACTCTGGACCCAGCACCTGTGTCCCTGGAGCCAGCTCCAGTCCTTTCGGCGTCTGGACCTCACGCTTCCCCGAGATCGGCGCCGTCTCCGGGCTGAGCTCCTGCGTCTCCAGAACCTGCTCCAGTCCTCTCGGCGTCTGGACCTCACGCATCTCCGAGGTCGGCACCGACTCTGGACTCAGCTCCTGGATCTCCGGCTCCAGCGTCTGCATCTCCGGGATTAGCATCTCCAGCTTCGACTCCTCCTGGGTCCGTTCCAGCCGGGGGTCCGCTCGGTGATACAGCCAGCGCAGCCTCTGCAGCCATCCAAATGACGGGGGTGGAGTCAGTTCCTGCCGGCGATCTCAAGTATGGTGCTACAGCCGCCGCACCTGCTCCTGGTAACTCTCCTAGTGCATCTCCTAGTGCATCTCCTAGTGCATCTCCTAGTACTTCCAGTGATTCTCCTAGTGATCCCAGTGATCCTCCTAGTGGTTTCCCCAATGATCCTCCTAGTGATTTCCCCAGTGATCTTCCTAGTGGTTTCCCCAGTGTGACTCCTAGTGGTTTCCCCAGTGTGACTCCTAGTGGTTTCCCCAGTGTAACTCCTAGTGGTTTCCCCAGTGTGACTCCTAGTGCTCTTATTGAGGCCCCCAGTGTTCCTAGTGCCCCCTCTAGTGCTCCGCTCGACTCTCCTAGGATTCCCTTCTGAGCTACCGCTTGTTGGGGCTGCCCCAGAGACTCCTCATCCCCGCCTCCGGGGCGGTTCCAGTGACTCTTGGGCCTCGCCTCCGGCGCCACGGACAGCCTCCGGAGCCACGGACGGCCTCTGGACTGTCTTCATGGAACTGGTCTTTGGCGTGGACGCCCTCCTGACCTCGCAACGGTTCTGCCTACTGAGTTTTCGCCCACTCTGTGTGGGTAGTTTTTTGTTCTTGGACTCTAACCCTCCTTCCATTGTCCCTCGGACCAATTTGTGTTGTGGACAATTTTCTTTGTGTTTTGGCCGTTTGGCCGTTTGATCCGTGGCTTCCTGTGTTTATTTTTGAGTCTCTTTTTGTCATCTGTGCTCTCTGTGTCGTCCTGTCTTCCCCTAATTACCCCCAGGTGTGTCTTGTTTCCCTGATTACCTCCCTGTGTATTTAAACCCTCCTGTGTCTCTTGTTTTTTGTCGGGTCCTCGTCTTTGATCGTCTTCGTTTGTCCGAGTTTGCCTTGCCATTCCTCGTTGTTTTCCGTGCCTCTTGTAAGTCCAGCGCTACTGGTGTTAAACCCCGGTTTCTGTTTAGCCGTGCTGAGGACATCACCTGTTTCTGTATTTTGGACTAATTCTTCGTTAAAACCATCATTTTACAACAACCTGGTTCCAGCCTCTGCCTCACCACCAACAAAACAACTACTTCATGACACTAACATGCTGCTGCAAAACAAAAATCGCTATCATTCAAGTTAATGTTTGAACTCTATGGTTGGCCACTTAAGTTTAGGTGTGTGATAGCAGACCTGGTAGAAGTATTCTGACATTTAAATCAAGAGTTTTTGTTGCCTGGTCATGGATGCAAACTAATTTGCTGCACTCTCTTGGACCAGAATGCAGTAAGGCCTTCCCCTAACATTCAGGTCTATAAAGATGTGGGAAGGTGATTTTTTCAGTTTCATCCCTTGAATGCATTTTTTTTACTTTACATTTACAAAATGTCTTTTTTGCTTGCAACAGTAATTAAACAAAATTAACTTCATAGCTCAGCCATCAGGTTGGATGTTTTTTTGTTTTGTTTTTTTTAAAAAGAAACATCCATGGCTTCCTTTGAAGCAGCCAACAGTAACAAGCTCAATATTCCTAATTAAAAAAACAATATGGTATACTGCATTTCTCTGTCCTATTGGTGAAACTGGCCTTGAGTTCGAATATGCAGCACTTAACAGAGAGGAAAAGAAAATTCACAGGACACTTGCTGTTGTGCTGATCATAAGAGCGCCACAAAATAAAAACACAACAGCCACATTTCACATAACCACGTTACCCTCTGCTTTAAAATGGAAAATGATTGTACATGACACACACTAGAAGCGGAAAAGAAAAAATTTGTAAGCACAGTTTAGGCAATTTATCTAATTAGTCAGAACATAGCTTTCTGTTACAGATGCAGTTATTTTGTGGTTTTCTCAAGATAATAAGAAAATATCTCATTATCGCATGAAAACCTATGTTGTTGTCTTGTTATATTTCCTTGGGAAAAATTTTTTTACATTGCTTTATTTCTAAGATTACAAGATAAATATAGTGCCAAAACAAACCAAACAAAAAATGTTTGTTGACTTCTATTCAATTCAATTAACTCCAAATATACTTTATTTATCCCAAAGGGAAATTAAATAAAGAACTTATCAGGCCAATATCTTACCATTCAAAGGGACAAAAAAATAACTTATCATCAGTGACATCTTGGTCACTTGTTTTTTTTTTTTTTTACTTCCCTATTAGCTCTCATGAGAACTTTTACTTTTGTCTTGTAAAAATCTTTGGTAATTCATAATTCAGAGACTTACACAGAGAAAAGCTGCGATTAGAAAAGTTTTGACATCAATGAAACGGGGTCTATGTCGCTCGGGCCCTGGCAGTGGACTTTGATGCTGTGAATCGATGTTCAGTAAAAAGGATTAGAGTAGTCTCTCCCCTAGGGCACAGACACTGTTGTGGAATAAGCCAGAGGGTGAGTAGGGCTGAGAATAGCCTGAGAGTGAGGGAGGAGATGGGGCGGAGGTGGGTGAAGGTTCACTGCCGTGCAAGAGGGAGGCTAGGCCATGAGCTAAATGAAGGGGATCTTGAAAGATGATTGGCTTTGGAGTAGGAGCGGTCCCGACATTGATTTCCTGAAGTTTAGCGAGGGTAATTGCAGGTGTTCCAGGTGAAGCCGATAAGTCTTTCAGATTAAATTTTTGCTTAAGGTTCATTAAAATATGATTTACTTTAATTTTCATAAACAACATAAAGATGGGTGAACCTCATCCTAAATGCATGAAAACCACTGTCAATGGCTATAATATGGCCCTTCTGTGAAAATTTGAGCAAAACCCGCTCAACATTTTCAAAATATTTATCATTTTAAAAACAAACAAACAAACGAGCTGCTTGGCGGAGGTCTGCACTCTCCGAGTGCTTTTCTAGTTATTATTATTATTGAGCATACATTTTGTAATAGTGTAAAAAGCATGCTTCTTTTCAGGGGACCGTATGTTTTGCTATTATTATTATTATTATAACAATTGTAAATCAGTACAAAGATTAACAAAAACATCAAACTCATTGTTTTATCTATTAAACTGACAATAACAAAAATGTTTCTTAATCCTGCACAGTGTTTTTGTTTTTTTCCTACTGTAGCTACAGGAACTGGTTTACATTTGCATGTCTTATGCTTTTCACTGTATTAATTGAACAATTACCTCTGTGAAGGTGTTGCAGTACAGTGTGTTTCATTCCCTTGTATCTTTAGCAGCTGAAAAGACGGTGCATGGGCCATTCAGCAAACCCAAGAGTTCTGCAGGGAGAAACTCCTCAGTGTGCCGGCCTTTTTGGTATCACAGCGCTGCCTGATACGATTTGGCTCAGATCCATTATAATTTCAGACACTTGGAGAGGTTGCATTAGAGTTGTGATTCCTCATTAGCAGCAATAATATCCAGCTGGCCCCTGTCATGCCTACCAATGAGCAGGAGGCTTTTCCACAAACAAAAAGGTGCTACTGACTTCAACAGTGGAGGAGAGACGATTAGGGGTCATGCAAATACCCAGGAGCCAAAAAAAGGCAATTATTAGAATAAGCAATGGTCACATGAAAATGTTCCGGACTTTTATAATGAATAATTATAGCTGGAATTTTTCACTCATTAGATCTTAACATGATTAGAGTCTGTTTAAGTGGCTTAATAGCCTGACAATCAAACTGAATGAAATCATGTGGGGCAACCAGACACTGATGTGAAAAGGAAGGAACCTAACCAGCTCTGTGTGGATCTGTACAGGAAAAGTATTCCTGAACGAGCTAGTCACATATTTTACTGTAAATCATTCTTCCCAGCAATGTATTTATTATATAATAAATATAAAACTTCAAGAGTTTTATACCAGGAACATTTTAATGATCGTCTTTAAACATTAAAATTGTTATATTCATTTTACTCAATATGCTGGCTAGGAAGAATTAAAACTAATTTAATCATACACCTTCATAAAAAAAATATAAAGCAGTGTTTCTGAGATTAATTATATGCCAGTTTACTTAAATTACATTGTTGAAAAGTAGTACAAAGTTCAACACTATTCACACATGTATATTTTTTTAAATGAGTAAAACCAATAGAGACATATCCCAGAGGCCTTACGAAGTCAATTTTGTTCCATTGTTGTTGCAAGAAAAAAGCATTTAAATAGAAAATTGAAAATAAAGAAAAGTAATCCAGCTATGAATTTTCAAAAAAACTTCTTCTTCAATAAAAAGTTGAGAGTAACTTTGGTGTTTTCATATATTCCATTTTTTATTGGTTTATTTTTAATATTTTGTAACACACATTATTTTCATTTGAATATTTTTTCATCATTTAATATTTTTGATTTTTATTTTCCATTTTTTTCTTTTCCAGATTGCATTAAGTTGTATTTTTTTAGGACTGAAGTAAAGAAAATGTGATCTGGAAAACTCATTTTGAAAAAAAAAATGCGGTTCTTAAAATTCAATCTGAAAAACAGAACTATATAAAAATATAAAAATATAAAACCTTCAAAAAATTGGAACAATTAAAGTTTAGAGAAAAAAATCTAAAATATTTGTGAACAAAACAAAATCTGTGAAAACAGCAAAGTTACTCTAAAACTTAGTATTTTCAATTAAGAGGTTTTTCAAAGTTTCATGTCTGAATTGCATTTTTCTTATTTATATTAACAAAACATTTTCTTTGAATGCGACAATTGTGGAACAAATTTCACTCCATGTTTCTCATGCGTAAAAGTGTACAAGGTTTCCATACTACAAATTGTGGGGAAAAAAACAAGACAAAAAAAACTGCTGTGGGGAAAAAAAAGGTGTATAAAACCGCCATTACTTGCTAACACACACCTTATTTTTTACAAATAAGTATTGGTGAAAAATCAAACTCCGCTGGTTAAACTGCTTGGAATGCCCAGCACCCACCTATAAAATATGTAATGTGGTAGAAAGAGTCGTAAGGTTTTAGGTCCAAATAACCATGTCAAAGATGCTGTCAGGCCATCATAGAGAGACTCTTTAAACATACCTCAGGGAGACTTATTACAGCCAACCAATAACTGATTGAATGACATTAGTAACCCACTAAAGAGATTGGCTGACTATTGTAATGGTTAAAAAAGTCGTTATTAAGACATGAATATGATGCTCATGTTTTTATTAGGATCACCTCCACCACACAAACAACTGAAGTGCACTTCATGTTTAAAACCATCCAAGACTTTGCCTTAAAGAAAATAGATAAAAACACATAGAAGCCAGTCTTTATGCACTGAGCATAAGTGGATCTGTCAAACACCTTTGTACATCACAAATACCTACACAGCTTTGTAATGGATATGTTTCCCATATATAAAGCAAATGCAACATTTACAGATTGTGTCAGAGTTCTGTGCACCAGCTCTGGTCTAATCCCCTGAGTATCTCAACCGGCTCCGCTGCTCTGTTCTCATTCATTCCTCAACACTTCCACCTTCTTTCCTGCCTATATAAGACTGCCTCAGACCAGAAGCTGGTGCCAGATTATTACGAGCATCGGTGAGTTTTATCCAGCAATCTTTGTTTTATCTGCCTGCCTGATTCTGACCAGTTTGCCTCCTGATTCTCTGAGCCAGCCTGTCTCCTTGTCTGACCTGTTTTTGTGCTTTTTGCCTGTTTTCTGCCCCTTTGACTATGTTTTTGGATTAGGCCCTGGATTATTATCTCCCCTTCTGATCTCCTGGTTTTGACCCGTGCTCTGTCACTGACTGATATTGGATCAAGTATTGGATTCTCCTCTGAATTACCGGCTTCGACACAGCTTTCACCTCCAACAATGAGCAAAGCTATTCCCCTCAAGAGATCAAGTCAACAAACTCACCTGATGTGTTCCTGCTCTGTCTAAACACCTGACGCTACGCAGGCCGCCAACTGGTTTCCATCCTGCTCTTCTGGGCAGAACCCTTTTGAAGTTAGTCAGCCTCCCACCCTCTCTAAATTCCATCCATTTTCTCCTGCTTGGTCTGTCAAGGTTGCGGCTGGGCAGACTACAGCTGTAAGGCAGGGTACACCCAGGACAGGACACCAGTCTGTCTCAGGGCAACACATAGACACACAAAGACATACAACCATGAAAACACACACTCACGCCTAAGGACAATTTAGAGATGCCAATTAACCTAACAGTCATGTTTTTGGACTGTGGGAGGAAGTGGAGTACCTGGAGAAAACCCACGCACGCATGGGGAGAACATGTAAACTCCATACAGAAAGACCCCAGGCCAGGATCGAACCCAGAACCTTCTTGCTGCAAGGCAACAGCACTGCTCTATAAAGTATTATTCACTTTTCAACTGCTGGACATCCACAGTGCTGTCTTTCTCCAGAAGTTGCAGTTACTGTGGCTGACTCCCACTGCTGTTCCTGTTCCAGTTACGCCTTTCAATAAACCGTTTAACTTTTCTCATGGTGTCTGGCTCGAATTCTGGTTCCTCAATTACGTTCCGTTACAAATTGCCCCCTAGAATATATGAGTGCAATTACAGCTCAGAGTTTTGAAATCGGCTCTTAAATTTTAATTGTGATTTGATATGTAAATATTTATGCACATAATTAGGGAATTTTATATATCTAAACAACATAAGGCTGTCATGTAAACAGCTCAGAGTGACCCAACCTGTCAATCAGTCTCTTCAAAAGAACTCCCCTCGCACAGAAGAAGAGCTGGATCTTGACCTGGCATGGATATTCCCAATTCTTTTGTGTCCCTTTTTGCACAGGACAATAAAAACATAATGTATTAGCAGTGAAATTTAGTCGTATTTGACTCCAATTGTGGAATAATATGCAATCACATTACAAGTTCCTATCTTTAATTTACACTAGTTTTCACATCCCAATAATATTTGGGGAAATTTGCAGTTATAATATAAGACTATTTGAAACAAAAGATTGATGACCAAATTACATACATAATCAAGCATTCTTTGTGGGTCTTTAACTCAGCCCATTTATTTTAACCATTTAAAGCCAAATGTATCATATTTGATACATGAATGTTTGAGACCTCTGCATCATCAGTGGGATATTTTCGCTCTTGAGAACCTGACTTAATACATCAGAAATATGTATGGAACAGAAAATGTATAAAAAATTATATGGAAATGCCTAATGTATCAAAATTTATGCAAATAATGATCAAATTGAACTTATACAAAATTTATGCTTTTTTCATAATTTTTCATAGTTTCATGACAACTCTTATATTAAGAAATCAGAATTTTCTGTCAATTATTTTATGGTTCGTGCTTTAAAGGGTTAACTAAATTTTAATATATGAGTACAGAGATCATCTCCAGAGCCAGATAAGTTTTATATCATTGTTATGGTACAAACCAAAGAAGCAAAAATAAATAATTCACTAATACTGTTTCCCTACACCTCCTGCTCTTCAAGCTTGTCCATTTTGAGGACATAACTAAATTAAGGGTTCAGCCCCAGTGTTGAGTCATCTCTCATGAATATTCTGTCTTCATGGTTTGTCTTTGTGTTTGTGCTGATAGAGGCATATAAAGTATACTCCCTGGCAATGTCAAGGTTGTCAGAGCTCGTCTGGACTGATGCACAAATTGACACGGTAGATAAGGGTGGGGTGGGGTGGGGATGCTAAGTGCAACAACATTGTCATTCATTGTGCAGCAAACTCACATAACACTAAACATCTGTGGGTTCTGACCCTCTTATAACATCACAGCTTGCTGTAAATGGCAATATTATGCTACGTGTAGACTTAACTCATAACTAGCTTTAAGACCTTTTTTAAATATTTCAGCCTACGTGCGGAGATAAAAAATGTCCCTTGTTGTGCCCTATAGGGGGCACTGCAGGGGTATGGAATCAGCTGCCCTTTAATGGGTCCATCAGGTCACAGTACAGGAGGAGCAGAAGTCCAGTCAGCACTGCTGTCATTTGGTTGGACCAGTTGCTGGTGCATGTTGGACTGGTGACAGAGGTTCATATCTTTTGTTGAAAGTATTTCTAGTTGCAACTAAGGGCCAGAGGGGGTCTGGTTGGGGGACCAGCTGAAGAATGAGATACATGATAAAAGCAGCTGAAATGATTTCCCTCCATAGGGTGGCCAGGCATTTCCTCAGAGAGGAGAAGGAGCTCAGCTATCTTCAACTCTATATCAAGTGGATTCAGCGGAGATTGCTTGGATGCCTGTTCTAGGCGTCTCCCACTGGGAGGAGCTCAGGGGATGACTCAGGACAGGCTGTATCTAACAGCTCGGCGTGAAACAACTCAGCCTTTCTCCAGTCGAGCTGGAGGAGGTGTCTGAGGAGAAGAAAAAAAGCTGGCTAAGACTGGTGCCTCTTGCAATCAGGTCCTGGATAAGCAGAAGACGATGAGTATATGAATTCTTAAAACTTCTTGTGTTGCTAAGGAGGTAATAGAAAATATATAAAAAATAGATTCATTGAAAAAACAACACAATGTTGATGTTAGCTATGCCAATGCAGCCTTAGTAACCAAGATAGTGGAAGGAAAACCAATGGACTTAAAAACCATAGAGTAGATGTATGGTTTATATACATATATATATATATATATATATATATATATATATATATATATTAGGGTTTTTATATGAAAAATGCATCACAAGTGATGCTTGATAGACATAATTACTTAATTTCTTTATATTTAGACTCATGTAAAACACTTATTTGGCTCAAGCACCTTTACCTAAAACTGGGCTAGATGTTAATTGATGCCTTATGGCCTTGTGTACTGTGGATTTTTTCAGAACGTAAAGATATTTTTTTAAAATGCAAAGATGAATAATTCCAGATTACTTAAATTAAAAAGTCCAACATTAAAGAATCGTAAAGCTTTTTGAAAAGACAGCTGTCTTGCTTATGTCTAATTGAGACGTGAGATGTAGCACAAAAACAATAACAAGTTTTATTTTTCCACAACTGGTAATGTGTACTTGTAAGACAAATGTGAATGTTGTTTGAAAATAGAATGGGAATTGATTTTGTTGGTCTTTGGTACTTATAACCAAAATAAACAGGAAAGCTGAAGTTATTTGAAAAATTATTTTATTTAAAGTCCAAAAAAACTGTTATAGATGTACTGTCAGAAGGATAGGTTTGAAAAGAGGCTGGTGAGGCATGAACACAGAGGAGGTGACACTGCACAAACACATAGCATGTTTGGCCTGTGGTACAGAGAAAAGGCAGGAAGGTATAGAAGGATGCCGAGAGTGGAAAAAACATCAAAATGGAACTGATCAGACACAAGGACATACAGTAACCTAGATCAGTAAAACAGATAGGTGAAGGTATTAATAAACGAGAAGGCAAAAAGTAAAGAAGTACACTAACATTTAACATTACTATCTAAGAAAAACAAAGAAAACATAGAAGTGACCTCATATGGGAGGTCTGTTTTTTTTACCTTATGGCTACTATAAGGTAAATAAATAATGACAGACCTGTCAAAACACATTAAATAAGGAAAGCAACAACAACTAAATATCAAATCCGAACATTTTAAGTTTGCGAAAGTTTGTGCAGGATTTGAAATCTTTGCAATAAAAAGAAGTGAGAACAACCAATAGGTGTGTTTGTGTGGAAAAAGAAGTGATCATCAGGACTCCTTTTCCCAGGGTGTTTAGTAGAACATGGCAAACTTCAATTCAATTCAGTTTATTTATATAGCGCCAATTCACAACAGATGTCATTTCAAGGCACTTTACAAACACAATTCAATCAAATCACACAGTCAGATTAGTTGAAAGATTTCTATCAAAGGAAAACCAGCTGATTGCATTGAATCATTAATTCAACAGGAAACCCTCACACCAAGCATATATTTTAGCGACAGTGGAGAGGGAAAACTCCCTTTTAACAGGAAGAAACCTCTAGCAGAACCAGGCTCAGTGTGAGCGGCCATCTGCTGCAGCCGACTGGGGTTCAAGGAGACAGAAACAGAGATATAAATGGTAACTGTCATCCAGCTCCACAGGTGCTCCGTCCAGGAAAGATAGAGCCAGGCAGACGAGCTCCAAGCCAGCTCCCATTCCAGAGGATGAAAGAGAGCACATCCAGTTAGTCACAGTTAAAGAAACAGGACAACACTGTAAAACAGGCCATGCTCCAATAACTATAAACAAAGGAGTTGATGGCATCAGCAAAGCTGTTATTTCACTCCAGGATGGAGCCACAGCGAACTGGGAAAAAACCAGATGAAGCTACTTTGATGAGAAAACAGAGAGAGCATAAAGTTAGACGTGGAGCTAACATATACTGCAGAATTGGAGAAAAGAGATCACATGAAGCAGATAGAATGATGAAAAGTGGTCTCTACATCCTCCATATGTCTAAGTCTAAAGCAACATAACTATGGAGATAGCTCAGGATAACCTAAGTCACTCTAACTATAAGCTTTATCAAAAAGGAACGTTTTAACCCTAGCCTTAAAAGTAGATAGGGTTTCTGCCTCACGGACTAAAACTGGTAGTTGGTTCCACAGCAGAGAAAACTGATAACTAAAAGATTTGTCTCCCATTCTACTTTTAGAAATTCTAGGAACCACTAGTAAACCTGAAGATTGAGAGCGAAGTGCTCTGTTAGGAACATAAGGAACAATCAGATCTCTGATATCAGATGGAACTTGGTTATTTATGGATTTATAAGTGAGAAGTAGGATTTTAAATTCTATTCTACATTTAACAGGAAGCCAATGAAGAGAAGCTAAGATAGAATAAATATGATCTCTGTTTTCATCAGAACTCTGGCTGCAGCAATTTGGATCAGCTGAAGGCTTTTAACTACAGTTTGTGGACTTCCTGATAGTGAAGCATTACAATAGTCCAGCCTTGAATTAAAAAATTCATGGACTAGTTTCTCGCCATCACCCCTGGACAGGATATTTCTAATTTTTCGCAATATTTCCGAGATGACAGTAGGCAATTCTAGAAACCTCTTTAATATGGGATTTAAATGACAGGTCCTGATTGAAAATAACACTAAGATTCTTTACTTTATTATCTGAGATAAATTCAATTCCATCCAAGTAAAGTCACTGACTAATCAGTTTATTTTTCAGATACTGTGGTCCAAAGACAATAACTTCTGTTTTGTCAGCATTCCGGAGCAGAAAGTTAAGAGTCATCCAGGTTTTTATGTCTTTAAAACATGCATATAATCTATGTAATGGGTTAGTTTCGTCAGGATTTATAGACAGATATAGCTGAGTGTCATCAGCATAGCAGTGGAAATTAATCCCATGCTGTCTGATAATTCTACCAATTGGGAGCAGATATTGTCAAGTTAGGGTTTTTGAGCTGTTTAGCCCACATGCAGAACACCACAACACAAGAAATGGTAGAGTATAAAACAGGGTTTATTGAAGTTCTTGGGCAACTGGAATGCCTGAGCTGAGGTAACCAGAGAGCACCGGCTGTGCTGAGGGAGCAATCACTGAGCAGGAAGACAGACTGGTGAGTTTGCGTTCCGTGGGAAAAGGGAAACGCTGAATCCTTATGTGAGTGTGGATAGTTCTTACGGTCGTAGAAGAAATGAGCTTCCAGAGGAGGGAGTCTGGATGATCCGAAGGATGTCTTCTAGTGATCCAGTGAGGTGTTCGGTGGAGGAGCAGACAGGCAGACAAAGACCAGACGGAGAGCCGGAGGAGTTTTCCTGAAGATGCCAGATGGAGGAGAACGGATGCCACAGAGAGTCAACGAAGGAGAAAGTAACCAGGAGTTCGGGCAACCAGTGGGTATGTTCCACGGAGTCACGAGGAAGGAGTCTTTCAGGAGAAGCCAGTAGCAGACGGCGTCCAGACTTTCCTAGAGGACCTGAAGGCAACGAGGAGACACAGGAGGTTAGTTTCAAGCAGAAACTAATTGCGCAGAGATCACTGAAAGAGCTCTGAAGCTCAGGAGGCGTTGTGGTACCAAGAAAGGCATAACACTCGGCGTCGTCCATCCAGCAGGAAACTCTTCTTATGGAATGCAGCTGTGCCAGACCGTGCTCCAACTCACGTCAGGAACCACCTAGTGGAGGAGGATGGAAAAGGCAACCCAGCCACACTGCTCACAGAGACAGGATCATCCGGAAT
>JAUZNJ010028901.1:3876-15764 GCA_034780135.1 Jordanella pulchra | reverse complement strand
GAAGGAAGGAAGGAAGGAAGGAAGGAAGGAAGGAAGGAAGGAAGGAAGGAAGGAAGGAAGGAAGGATGGTAGATGGATGATACATAGATTGGTGATGGTTTAGGAACTGATGGTTTGATTTTAACTGACTCTTAAATTGGATAACTGAATTTAAGAAGAAAAAGAAGAAAATATATTAACCACAAATCTCCAACTGATTAACCTTCAAAAAAGGCTTGTCTTCCTATCTGTGTGTCTTTGTAAAGAACTGGACCCTCAACTTTAAATCTCGGCCAGCTTAACAGACCGGACACAGAATGTTGGAAGGAGGAGCAGTGAGTTCGGGGTGGTAGCTGCGGGTGTGGAGGGTTTGTTCGTACAAAGACTAAAGCCGTGAAATGCTGCTGGTAAAAGCTCGGCGCTGGTCGCCTCATTGAGTTGTCAATCTGCCCGGCAGGTCTTCTCTATGATGAGAGCTGTCAGAGAGCCTCGAACAGAGAACAGGAGGGGTGTGGATGACCTAATGTTGCATCACCTCCCCCCTCTCCTTTCTCCTTTAAGAGCTGAGAGTGACACCCCCGCTGGTTAATAATGCCGTTCCTGTGGAGCATTGGAAGCACATGAACTGGACCAATCAGGACTGGATGCTGCATCACTGGACAGCGGTAAAGAGGACAAAAGACTGCAGGACACTCCATAGACATGTGGAGGAAAATGATATGAAAGCTTAGATTCACACCTTACTGAAATGTCAGAATCATTACAGGGATACAAACGGATCACCTCGTTCCCAAAGAATCAATGTAGAATCAATATTAATATGTTTATTCACACTGCTGCTGCTACAGAAGCTGTGATTTAATCTGCTTTTCAGCTCAACTCAGAATGTGATTACCTAATTGCCCTGACATTTCAGTCTGATGTTTTCCCTTGAGATGTTTTTTTTTTTTTTACCATGGCTGCATGGAATATTTCCATAATGAATATTGATACTGACTTTTAAGAAAATATAAATCAATATAAAAAGGAGAAAGTTATTATGCCATTAGAGGTTGTATACGAGACTCCTGTCAGTCGTCTGTCCCATTATTACAAACAAGCTAAAGATACGTAAACAAGAGCTGCAAAAAACAAAGAAGTTGAGACGGTGGTGGAGGTGGGGGGGGGGTCTATGCTAATTTTAAAAAATGTAATACTGTAATTATTGACAATTATTTTTACTGAATGAAAATAACTTTTTTACTTTTTTTAAACTTTTCATATGTATGTTACAACTTGCCTGATTATATGTTGTGACTCAGAGGCTGACAGTCATATTTAATAGAATATATGGGTTCAGGTTAAAACTATCCTTTGAAAAAAAAAAAAATTTAATCAGTTAATAAACAATGATGTCTGAATTAAAATGATTTTCTTTGGAACACATTTTATTTGCGTATTCATTTTTTGATGAATGAGTGGTATTTATTGGTTCTGTTGTAAATGTTTCTCTTTCTTCTTTCTTAAATGTTGTAATAACTCATATTTTTGGTTTTTCTTAACCAGGAGCACCACAGGGGATGGTACTCTCACCATTCCTTTTTACTCTCTACACCTCTGACTTCCAGTACCAGACAGAGTCCTGTTATTCAGATACCTCTGCAGTCATTGGATGCATCAAAGATGGACAAGATTCTGAGTAAAGAGAGCTTTGTGGCATGGTGAGGAAACAATCCTCTGATCCTGAATGTCAACAAAACAAGGGAGATGATTGTGGATTTCAGAAGAAAAGGGAACAAGTTAAATCCCTTTAGCATCATGGGAGAAGATGTGGAGGTGGTGGAGTATAAATACCTTGGTGTTCACCTGGACAACAAACTAGACTGGAGATACAACTGTGAAGCCGTCTACAAGAAGCGACAGAGAACACCGTACTTCCTAAGGAAGCTTATGTCCTTTTGTGTTTGCAAAAAGATGCTTCATATTTTCTAAAAGTCTGTTGTGGAGATTGTGATCTCTTTATCATCTGCTGGGGTAACAGCATCAGAGCAAATTACTTAAAAAAGCTCAACAAGCTAATAAAGAAGGACTGCTCTGTTCTAGGAACTCATCTGGAACCTCTAGAGATTATTTCACAAAGGCGAATTATTCATAAAGTGAAGAAGATTATGGACAACTGTGAGCATTTTCTTCAGAAGATTTTTAAGTAACAACGGAGTGTCTTCAGTAAGAGGCTTCTCCAGATCCGATGCAAGACTGACAGGTACAGAAGATCCTTCCTGCCTACAGCATCAACACCTACAACAACTGGTTAAGAGAAAACAAAACATGAGTTACTAAAGCATTTCATTTCCCTTTTGGATAAATAAAGTATTTCCCAATTGACTTTAATCTACAACATGCAAACTTGGTTTCTGAAATAAACCTTTTGGTAACAATTGGTTTATAAATATTTCTTTTAAGCCTTTTCAAATTGAAATAGACAAAATAAATTGTTCAAGCAGATGCATGTTAATCTGCATAAGTCAGGAGATTGCTGCAAGAGAATAGCTGCTCTCCTGAACGTACCTTTTTCTAACCTTAGTAAAAATCAGAGATATCTGGGTCTACGATCATCATTTCCCACAGCGACTGTTAAACCCTATCTACCAGGCATGTGGTTGTTTTGGAGGCAGTGCAGGTAAAGTATTTGCATTTTATCGCATCATTAATTCAATAATTTATTTGGAAGGAATTACTTTTATTGGAATTGTGTCCTTTCAGGGGAGTAATTTAAGAATCAAAAACAGAACATGTCCTGAAGTATCTTTTTTTTAGGCTCTAGTGGCCTTTTTTTCTTGTGACATTTTTCAGTAGGCAGACAGAAAGAGGGGTAGAGAAAGGGGAAGATATGCAGAAAAGGTTGACTGGCCAGGATTCAAACCAGCAACTGCCACGTCGAGGACTGAGACCTCTACACATGGTCACATGCTTAACCACTACAGCAACGCCACGCCCCCTGTCTCGAAGTATATTTAAGGTAAAGTGGAGACTAATACTGTTTAACTTTGAATCTTTGAGCAGCGCCCCAACAGAAAAATGTGATAACCAGAAAGTTGAAAATAAACAGTCGTTGGTATTTTCAAAAGGATAAATATAAATTTAAGAATCAGAACAGTTAAAGATGTATGAAACAAGAATAGATGTGGAGGCAAGAGTATCTCTGAGAAAGTGAGGAGGATGTTTAGTGAAGGGCAGTAAATGACCTCCAAAGCTCATTTTTAGAAATCTACAACAAAGTAGGAGATCCTCAGCAGATCTCTGCATCCACCTTTTATTTTACGGTACACAGCTTTACCACGAGGCATCGACTGCTGTAAAGGTTGAATAGTACATAGCTTTTATTTTATTTTATCTCTACATAAGAAGGATTTCATCAGAACAACAAAGATGGTGATTTAAACCATCCTTGTTCTGAGGAAACAGATCTGTCGGGTCCCGATTGAACGGTCAACCAAGCCAAGAAATGCAACATCAACATCTTCACCATCTAGCCTTTGGTCCTCATGTCATCTCCTTCCAGTCATCCTTCACTCTTCACATCTCTTTGTCCATCCATGTCTCCCAGAGATTTACTCTGGACGCAGTGCTTTTGTTCTTCTTGTCAGCTTGACGTCTCTGTCTGACACAGAGACGCAGACACAATGACAAACAGCCATAATAACACAACCCTGCCTGCAGTCACCAGCCCGCATTCCTGACAGTTTCTCATTCAGAGGTTACGTGTCAATCTGGTGTGACAGCCATGATGAAGATTTTCAGACAAGGGATCCAGTCGTGGTGGACAGTGTTACTCCTGATTCCAAACAGGGAAAACAAACATTAGTTTACTTTGTTTCTTTCACATTTTTCCAACCTTAAACTTCACTGTGAAGGACTAAACTGATGTGAGGAAGATTAGGTTAATCTCCATCCTAATCACAAATCCCATTTACCTCTTGTCCTCGCCCAGCAGCTCTGACCCTGATAGAAATACATTCCCTCCCCATATTGCTGCAACCACGGTGCTTTAATGTGGATGGTATTTTTTGGGGATAAAATAATCTTGCATAAAAATATTAAACTCTTTGAGTACATTTTTCCACATGCCTTCTATGTTCCCTATGAAGCTGATGGTGGTTTATAGTTTTCTTTTTCCCCTTTCCCTATAAATCCAGGATTAGTAGCACGAATGATTGCTATTTGTTCTGTGAACACTGTAAAAACAAAAAAGAAGGTTTGGCAAAACTCCAAATGTTAAGGCAACAAACTTCAGTCAACGTTTATATTTAGAACTTTAAAATAATAATTTAAGCTTTGATTTTAAGTTTAGAAAACTTTGAATTCTAATTTTGAAAAGTAAAATTTCCAGCTTATTTTAAATAGTGTTGACCTGGAAAAGGTAATGAATAAATCAAATATACATTTTTTTTTTTTATTAAAAAACCCTACTTTTTATTTGATGCTTATTTTCCCTTAGTGGGATTTTTATTTAACCATTTTTCATTTCAGAGTCTGATTTTCAAACCTCCAACCTCTATGGTAACTCCAAGAAGAAAACACACCACCAGGCCGCCTCATGCAGTTTCCAAGCACTGTTTACTGCTAAATTAACTATAGGTCCGTTTTAAGCTTAAGAGTTAGATTAAAAAGGCTTTATTGTCATTTTACAAAACAGATTATGTTATTTTGATTTGAAGCATCTCTTTTACAGCAATTTGCATCATTAAAATAGAACATTAAAAGAGCATTGAGCCGGTAACTCAAAAGCCAAAAGTTGGATTTCCTGCATTTTACAACAAAAACACAAAAGTCACCTTTTAAATAACCAGCAGTTTAAAGGTATAAATACTGGAAACTCACTCGATAAAGTTAACAACTACCTTCGATCTCTGAACTGACAACTGAAAGTAGTTTTTCATCCAAAATACAAGGAAGTTGTGTTTTCTACGAAGCTGTGATGCTGATCTCGACTGCAGATACTCTCCCCGTCTGCTGTTTCCCTTCATCTTAATGATTCTGTCACCAAATACTGAATCTGGTAAACCACACAGCATACCTCTCAGTTTCATGTCTCCATTGAACAGATGTCTGGTTTCATGTAAATGCTATCATTTGTTTAAAATGTAAAATCCCGTCTTTACGTTTGAGATTCAAATTCAGCTTAAGGGCTAGTAGAAGGACAAAGGGACGAGGAGGATTTGCATGGGACAGGGTACAGTTTGTGCTGAGCAACACAAAGTGAAAAGGTGCAACTGTGTGTTGAAATTGAGCAAGTTTCAAAAATGGATCTAATTAACTCTCAATATTGATTGTTTGGATTTGTTGTTTCAGTTTGAACTGAAAAAGACGCTGTGCTGTAAACTGGATTGTTCTGGATCAAAATGGTGCAATACAAACAAAAACAAGTTAGATTTTTTTTGTACATGTCACACAGCTGTTTACGTATTTGGATGAAACTACAAAAAAAAATATTTTGATGCTTAGAAATGTCCTGTTTTTTATGGGCTTTAAAAAGAAAACCAGAAAACGGTTTGAGACTGAATGCTGCTGATGGTTTGCAGTTACCACCCAGAGCAGGTATGATCCTCACTGACGCACCACTGATGTCTCGGAATGAGGAACGACTTTGTTTTGTTGTCTGAAAAGACTAGTTGTAACTAAAGCTAAAAATGAACAGTCTATATTTCCAGAGCGTCAGAGGTGGGCGGTTTGTCCGGGCTCGGCTTGGCAGCCAGCAGGAGGCCGTCTTCCATACAGGCCTTGTTTATTTGGACATCAAGCAGTGATGTGGTGAGCGGCAGCCCAGGAGACTGACGAGGAATGTGGCTGAAGGTCTCATCTGGCCTTTTCAGAAGGCAACCAAGCATCTCACTGAGAACCTTACAAAACAACATAAAAAAAAAATCCTCAGACCTATCAATGGGTTTATTGCAGGTCCACCAACAGAGGCTCCTGTTTTGTTCACAGATTTCAATTTTTATGATCAGAAACTTTTTTACAGCTGATTTGAGCCAATCAAATTAACTTCATTTTCCTCATGAAATCTTAAAAATGAAACGAAAAAAAAAAACCCAACTGTGTCAAATAAATAAGGCATCATCCTAAAATAAGTCCAATGTCACAGTGAGACGGGTCTAAAGGTTCTGTGAAGCAGTGAAATCTGTACATTTATGTTGAATGACATGTTAGTAAACAGACCAAGTGCTTGTTTTTCTCCCTCCAACCTGCTTCTGGTTTTCACCGGTTTGCTGTTGCTCTCTGTGGTTTATTTTAGACCTTTACAACTGCTTGTTTTTGGTTTGGAGAACATCAAGACTCATCTTATAATAGGCCCTCCTAAAATAGGCCTGTCAGAGAGCTCTTCCTCCATCCAGGCTTATAACAGGAGACCTTACCATGTGCAGGAGAGGCTAATCAGTTTTTGCTGCAAGTGCTGCAATAATATTTACTTTTTTATTAAATCTACTGAAGAAATATTCATTTTACAATTTCTAAAACTACTAACTAATAATATAACCTATATTATTCTTATGATATTTATTGCAGTCACATTTTATCATTGTTTAATACACTGACTTAAATAAAAATGTAAGCTATTAATACATTTATAAGTAGCTCTCAAGTTAATATCATTACTGTACAAAACATTAGCTTGATTAATTAATTGGACCTACCTGTTCTAGTAGGTAGTCAACAGCCAGACCAAAGTAATGGCAAGTGTTGTTTAGGATAGAAAATTTTAATATAAAAGAGTGAAGAAAGGTCTTAGTTTTTCTATAATTAACAAAAGCAGTCAATTTTTTTTCTTGGTGTCTGAGCCAAATGAAGGAAACTGATTAGAAAATGTATTAACTTCATTAAGAAATTACAGAATTAGTCTGCAGGCTTTATTTTTCTAACAGATGAATAGTGTTTGAGTGCTGTGGAAGATGCTGTCCTCAGAAAAGTGCGTTGACAGCTAGATCACTATGATGCAGGTTTATGAGTAAAATAGGGAATAATTGTGCAAGAAAAAGTGGGATTAAAACAGTCACTTAATGACGTCCTGATATAAAAAAATTGTTCTGAGCTACAAGCCTAAACACATTTGAAAAAGAAAAGTAGAAATGACTTCTCTTCATAAAATTAAAATTAAGTGAAGAAATGCCAGACTAAAACATAAAAAAACAATTATATTATACTGATAGCTATTTAAGAACCTTGTTGGCTGGATCCTTTTTAAAAGTGCTTAAATTAAACTTTAAAGGTCACGAATAACACTTCATGTTCTCTGTTTGACATCTTCTATTAAACCTCGAAATAATAAAACATTTTTTCACCAGTTTCTTCCAAAAAATATTCATTCTTAGAAAATACTTACATGCAGATATTTCACAGTCCCTCCTTTATATATTTAAACTACAAGCTTACTTAATTATTCCAAAAATTATAGACTTCTTAAACAAGAAGGCAATGCCCAACAAAATGAATAGTTTACCAGTAGTTTGACAAGATTTGTTCATATCCAGCACATTTATTAAGAGTTTAACAATTCCCACAGCGGGAAACAAAGCAATAACAATAACTCAGTGTTTCAGGTCTCCACCAAGCTCATGATATGCTGCTCTTCTTCTCATCTCACCTTTTAATTGCATGGAGGGTCCACGGTCCCATTAGGACCTCCTGGTGCTACATGACGCCTGTGTTTCCTCCCCGACAGCTCAGACAGAAAGCCCTCTGTCTGCATAAGTTCAGTCTTGAGCAACATTTTTGCTAAACTTCATTTTAATTCTCTGGTCTCACAGAAGAGAAAATACGTATAATAAATGTTGTCGCTTTATTGTCCAAATGTGCTTGACAATAACATTTGTTTGGGCAGCTTTGCAATTTAACATAAATTAATAATTGAAAAAATAGAATAATATAGAGCAATTTCAGTAGTAAAGAATAGTTAAGCAGCTCTTTCTCTACAGCAAAACCACAAATCAAAACTTTGAAACAAACAACTGATTTAAAGAGTCTGTAAAATGATAGAACAGCAGCAGGGGTGACAAGGAAGCAGTATTGTGCAATTAATTCACACAGAAATGAAATGAACAAAAGCTAACATATTTGCAATGCGTGCATAATAAGCAAAGGCCAGTCACAGTGTTTGTTCAGAAAAAGCCTTCTGGGGAAAACAAATGTTCAGCTTGTTTTTGTGTTTGTTGAATGCATTGTACCACCTCCTTCATGGCAGCAATTCAAATAGGTAGTGGCATGGACGAGCAAGTCTCTGCAGATGTGTTTAAGCTTTCCTGGCCCATTTTGTATTGTAGTATCCTTCAGTTTTCAGAGTGCTGCACTGAAGCTGAGGTTGTTCCGTATGTTAAAATTCTCCCAGTAGGTCAAGAGTATAAAGCTAATAGCATATCCATCTCATTTTCTCTATATTAGCTAGTCTAGCTCATGTAATGATTATTTGAACACGTCTAAAAGGTCTTTTAAAACTTGTCTTGGCTCCTCTATGTTTCTCCTTTCAGCTCATCTTACATGTTTTCGTTCATTTTCAGTTCTGGGGACTGACTGTTTTTTTTCCGTCTGTTATGTTTTTTAAATTCAAAATCCCAATTTCTATGGTGATCTGGAGTAATACCCTGCTAATAAACCAGGTGATAAACAATATTCAGTTCCAGTGTGTCATTAAGAGGGCCGGTTAGTCAACATTTTGAAGAATTTGACTGTATGCAAGTCATTTGATCTGATATTATTCAAAAACTTCACATGAACAGAAAAAATATTGCATTTTTTTATATGTAAATTTAAAAGAGTCCCCTTCAGTTTTGTTTTTATCTTTAAAGTCAATAATTTAGGTGACCACAGGCATACACAATGTGAATACACGTGTATTGCTGTCCTTAAAAGCAATCAAAGCAGTAGGGAGGTTTTGAGACACTGAAAGTTCGTTCCACATCATCAGTAATAAAAGAGGAGTTAAACACTACTGGGGTTTAACAGCAAAAAAACAAAACAAAAAAGTAACCCAATAATGTTTAGGTTATAACGATCCAGTTTATATCTACTTTTTTAGCTTCTTTTGTAACTCAAAAATTAAATTCAAAAATACCCTATTTATTACCAAGGGGAATTAAATTAATTAATTAAAAATAAATTAAATTTTAAGGATGAGCAAAGATTTTGGTTCATAAGAAAAACAGAGTGCTCTTTCTGGTTAATGGATTGGATTTTCCTGGCCCCCCTTTGATGGAGTGCAGCCATATCAACCGTTCTATGAACCTTCTCTGGTGCCATACTTGGAATGAATTGTTTTTAAAGGAGATAACTTAGCTGAAATAAGTGTTGGCTTTAGAAAATAACAATTTTAAAGTAACAAACACCCCAGTTCCCAGGAGCAACTCTGTGTTTTCTGGTCCTCTGCGTTGCTTCTTTGTCTTTGGTCATTAACATCTCCTGCCCTGCTTGCTGTCCCCCTCTCTGTCTCTTTGTAGACTGACCCATAGCTGTGGTGTCGGACGTTCGTCACGGTTTGAGCCTCTCGGTCAGCAGGGCTCTCGCCGGACTGTCTGTAACCTTGAAGCAGAAAAAAATCAGAAACACCTAAGCTTCCAGACAGCAGCACATGTTTGGATACAGACAATTTCCCTGATAAAACTCCAACTTTAAAGAGTATTGTCTATGTGTATCTGAGCTTGAATAATTGCATAGCTTAACGCAGTAACAATTCTCAACTCTTAGGTGAACTCTCTTATCTTGTTAATAGCTGTGTGTGGGCTCAAAATCATTTGGAAAATCCCCATGATTATTTGTATTCTATAAATAAGAATGTTTTAAGGACTTTTAAATGTATTCAAATCCACTTTATGAAAAAGTGAAAATTACTTATTGCACTTATCTGATAAGGATCTGCTAAAGTGAAACCGGTTATTTCTTTAGGATCAATGCCATTTGTCAGCACAAGGTCCAACTATGAAGATGAGAATGTGGGTCTAAGAACACTTTGACTAAAGCCAATCAATTCTAAGATAGCATAAAAGGCTTCATTTAAGCTAACACCTTCGATGTTGGCATGAATCCTGAAATACCCCACTATAATGACCTTGTCAGTATTTAACACTAAAGCACATAAGAAGTCTTCAAACTGATCTAAAAATTGAGAGCAAGGACCTGGTGGAAAATATAAAGTTAAAATCATAAGTAGTTTTGTTACTTTACCATTTGGATGGGGGAAACTAATGATTAAATGTTTGAAAGAATTGTAACTATTAATTGGCTTTGGAATCATCTGTAAGTCAGACTGAAAGATTGTTGCAACTCCACCTTGCCAGGAATTTGTGGCTGCCATTTATGCTAAAATAATCCTCTTGTTGCAGCCAGGTTTCTGTAAGACAACGTAAATCCATTTTCACAGATTACAAATTAGAATTATCACAAATTGCTTCATTAACTCACAAACCTTTTGAAAAGAGAAATCTTATGATACATAAACCACATTTTTCAAAACATTTTTCTCAATTCAAGGCATGTCAATATTATTAAAGTTATCATTATTTACCTCTTTAGAATATTTTTCTAATATGTTTGATTTTGGCTTTGGACAAACAAGATGGGGTAATGGGTGGGCAAAAGTAGAGAAGCTGCAGAGAGGTGTGTTAAACTGCAACTTTGCAATCTAACTTTATTTAACCCTTCTCCAACTCTGTCTTCTGTCTCTGCATTTGGGTCCTCTACTAACATCCACTGAAACTGACACTACCAGTTTCCTTAGGTAGACTCCCTGTCTACTTTTAAGGCTAGACCAAAAACTTTGCTTTTAAAAAAGATAATAGCTAGAGTTTCTCACGTTATCCTGAGCTATCTCTATAGTTATGCTACTATAGGCTTAGGCTGCTGGAGGACATGCGGACCATTTTACATCATTTTGCTTAATTCAATCTTGATTCTTCAGTTCTGTAATAGTGGTAGTTCAACCCTATGTTCTCTCTGCTATTTCTAATCAAAGTAACCTTATCTAGTCTGTTCCTGGTTTGGCTGTGAAAACCATCCCAGAGAGAAATATAATCTGGCCTGTTGCCATCAACACCTCCAATTTTAGATGATAGTTAGCTGGACTTAGTGTTTTGTCCTGTTATTGTCATAGACATAGCTATGCGATCAGCTTTTACTGTGACCAGCTCTATGTGCTCTCTTTGATACCTTTTCCCACAAAAAACAGTTCAAAGCTCATCTGCTTATCTCTCTTTCCTAGACAGAGCCACATAGGGGACTAGTTTACTATTACTATATTGTCTGATTGAATTGTCTATGGGATGACATCTGTTGTTAACTGAACTAAATTGAGTTCAACCAGGGTGGTGCACCCATCAAAAGGTAACAAAGATGTCCTAAGGAATGCTGAAAGAGGAAAGAGGTCAACAGTGTAGCAGAAGGGCCTTACTGGGGGTTGGGCTCAATGGTTCTTGTCTCTTTCTGTTCTTGTACAGCAAGGTTGTTCAATCCAGTCCTCTGGACTCAATCTCTTGCAGGTTTTAAGTGTTTCCCCATCTCACTATTTAACTTAAATAAATCGGTAATTAACAGGACTTTGCAACCCGTCACGACTTTTTAGTTGGATGTGAAATAATTTGATTTTGGTGTGATGGTGTAGAGACACATCTGAAACATCCAGGGCAGGACTAAAGACCTGTGTTCTACAGCATGTTTGCTGGGGACATCCTGAGCTTCTTTCATTTAAAAGGAAGGATTAATTCAAAGTATCAGGGACGCAGCACTAAAACCACCACAACGTGAGGAATATAAACTGCCTTTCTGATCTAGAATAGAGCTGTTCACTGCTCACAGAGTTGACTTCTATGTATGTGGGGATGTAGTTTTAACCTCTTGCCTTGGTTGACAAGTCTGCTCAATAGGTTTTGAGTCGATGGAAAGTAAAA
>JAUZNJ010028900.1:0-15764 GCA_034780135.1 Jordanella pulchra | reverse complement strand
TCACACTGAGCCTGCTTCTGCTGGAGGTTTCTTCCTGTTAAAAGGGAATCTTTCCTCTCCATTGTTGCTCTATACATGCTTGGTGTGAGGGATTGCTGTTGAGTCGATGAGTCACTGCAATCAGCTTGTTTTCCTTACATAGAAAACATCGAACTAATGTGACTGTGTGACGTGATTGGAGCTGGTGTGCCATTACCTTTTCTAACATAGAAAGTATTCCTGATAAGTGCTTCTATGTTCCTTTTGTGTCTCTACTCTGTCTTCTCAAATCCCCAGTCGGTCATTCATACGACCCCAAAATAAGGCTTTGGACATACAGAGAGAACGACAATATTCTATTTACAATCAGCTGCAGCAGCTATGAAATGGTCTACAGAACAGGACAGAGGCTAGAGACAGTGGTTCCATTTGTTGCTCTTAAGGAGAAGACTGTAAATAATGAAGAGAAGAAGAGAGCGAAACAGATGTCCCAGGACATCTTCCCTTACTGTGTTCACAACAATACAGACAGTGGAAAAACTACCATAACTTCACAGCTACAATTTAAAAACCTGGAAACAAGGGTACCGGAATGACAGGAGTGTTGCCAGATGAGAGGTTCCCCTTTTTCAAAACACCAGATAACATCACAGCTTTAAGTAGGACGAAGGGTTGAAATGTCTCTCTGGGTGTGAAGGCTGCAGAGCCCTGCCTCACAGTGTGAAACGATACTCTGCTGTCCTCAGATACAATGAGAAGAAGCTGCTTATCTCTGATTAGTGGCCATGTGGTCCCTACCTTCTCGATGTCATCTTCATCCACGTCCAGGATTGTTCCATCATGCTCCAGCTGGATTTTCACCTTTCCCTCTGGGAGTGAACCACACTCTGTCTTCAGCAGAGTGGCTGCAAGTATAGAAGGCAGAAAACAATCAAACATCAAATCAAAATATATATGAAACAATAAAGTTCCCTGATCTCAGGAAGTCCATTTCTGAGTGAAACGTCTATAAATCCATTCTACTCAGAATGATACCTTCTTTCTGTTAATTATGATGATTTCTGCTCCTAGATAAATGTAAGAAGAATCTTTGAAACTTGGATTTTTAACATATAAACTTGGGCTTAAAAAGGCAGTCGTCCAGGTATTCAGAGAACCCCGGATTGCAGTGTAACTTCTGTTAAATGCCTGCTTAAAGGTCTTCAACAGGGAACCTTTAATCTGACAGCTTAGAGCCACATCAGATCACAAGCTCTAATCCTAAATCTGCAATTAGACTTCAGATTCAAACCTAAAACTACAGCCAGCCACAAACTGTCAGCTGATCATATCCTATACAGGAAACATTCCTGGGTTTTTCTGGTAAAGATTAATACAAAGCTTTAATTTCATTATTCACTGCAACATAATAAAGATCCATCATCCTCCTTTATGCCTTTTCAAATAACTGCAGCTTTTCTTTATGGTACAAACATATCCTTACAGTAGAGTCTAGTTCTAACTTTTTAATTTTTACCTTTGTGTGAATCTTCCATTCATTTGCATTACTTCACTGAGGAAATATATGAATTATTTCTATACTATTCTGACATCAGACTAACTTACCGAGAGAGAAACCGTCTTTGTGAACAAGCCAGACTTTCTCTGAGCCATACCAGGCCTGCTCCGCCGTTATCTGCTCCTCAGTCTTCACCTGGAAGCAGAAAGAGTTCAGCTTTACCTACTGGGACCAAAGCCAATCATCGTCACACTGAAGGGGTTTCAAGTCACCAGCAGCTCCATTGTGATACCAATGCATGCTGGGAGGTTAAGTCAGTTTGCTGAGTATGTCTGGATAGGAGCGTTAGCTGGTGACCCAGCACACATCTGGCTAAAGGAACCCTGCCCAACAAACTGTGAATCACCTCAACCAGTGAGCACAAACAAGAACATCTGTGGAAGTAACACACCAGTCCAGCAATAATGCAAATCACTCCAAAATAAGTGAATAAAAATGGTGGATTTATGAATGTGAATTCACAAACAAGTGTTGCATAATGGCTAAGAATGATCCACTAAACTGCTGTGGGAAGCATGCACTGTGCAGGCAGAGGGAAGGATAGAGCAGGGACTGCATGCCACAGTGGAGAGCAGGCATTTCTAGTTCTGGTCTCTGCTCGTCTCCGATGTTTCCCTGCTTCAACACTTCTGATTTAAATCAATGGCCGACTAAAGGAATGACTTGCAGACTGAAGCATTCGGTGTTTGAATCTGGTGTGTTCAAGTGGAGAAACATCTAAAACATGCATGACAGGACTAGGATTCATGAGATGAGCGGCACGGCCGGGCCACACTGGAGGGTTCTTAACTGCAACATGTGACGTCTGGAAAGGAGAAAACAGCTCCTCTTCCCCCGATTCCTGAAGATTATGGCAGCATTGAGAAGTCAGAGTGGACAGTTATA
Organism: Jordanella pulchra; assembly: GCA_034780135.1. Lineage (NCBI taxonomy): Eukaryota > Metazoa > Chordata > Actinopteri > Cyprinodontiformes > Cyprinodontidae > Jordanella > Jordanella pulchra. Next base: position 13,342 of record JAUZNJ010028900.1, on the reverse strand, counting down.
TATGGCCAACATGCCACCCACACACACACACACACACACAGCAGGAAGCCTTGTCTGCACGACCTGAGAGCAACTGAAGTGATGCTATTATCCTCCAGCTCCGATACAAGCTGAGAAAAGGTTGCCTTATGTGGGTTAAAACTGTGAGACAGTCACATGGAATTCAGCAGTCAAAACCTGAACAGGTTAGATAAGAGACAGATGGATACATAAGCTGGCTAATATTTTGGGCTAATATTTTTCCCTGTATTTGCATTGACCAATATGTGAGTAAGTTCACAGTTTCATTAGTGTGTTCAGCAGCCATGCCTTCAGATCAGGGAAATCCATGCTCCCCCATTTGCTATCTATGATTGTTTCATTTCATTTCTAATAAATGTTTCTTTGATTGGCACAATAATCAGGGTACTGAAGTCAAAATCATTGTGTCGGCCTAAAAATCCTGTTGGTTATATTTGAATTTTGCTTAAAGTCATCAGTATTGATCCAGGGAGCAGAGGCAGGAATCCCCGTCACACTGGCTAGACATTACTTTAGCATGAAATGTCCAAGTTTGTAACACCTGGAATAAACTGTCTAACAATCACTGAACTCCACAGAGTCCTGCCTGATGTGAACTTTGCTCACACTGCTGTGCAGCTTTATCTTGGAGACTATTTTTCAAAACATGCTAATAAATATATATTTTTATTTATATTATTTATCAATCTGAGAATATCATCTTAAAATCTTAGCATCGTTTTAGTGAATGAATCAGTAAACATGTTTCAGACATTAGCCGTGAAACCAGAGGTTATGTGACAAAGGAAAAAAGGATGGAGCTTTGGTTATACAATCCTGTTTAAAGTCTGCAACTTGTTTTTATCATGTTTGTCCATATTTGATCAGAGATGCCGCTTGTTTTTATGTAAGCAATATAAGCATAGAAGGAGTAGACACTCAAAAGCCTGCTCACCGTCAGACTCAAGTAGCTGCAAACATGGTAACAAATGTGGAAGCAAGCAGTTAATCCAACAGTGGACAAAATAATTAATGTAGGATAAAATCTAGCAGAGATGTGATGAACTTCTATCTGTTTACTCCTTTTGTTTATCTGGGAAATACATCGACTGCTTCTAAAAATCTCCAATGTTAGCATGTTGATGAAAGCACGCCACTTCTGTTTAAGGTTTATGCCACCGACTGGTTGATAATAAATGGGTGAGTGGTTCTCTTACCTGTTTTTGTTAATAATTATTCTCTGTTTGACTAATGTCACTTGATCGAGGCCTATTAACATTTTACAATACACATCGAGTAACACAAGTAGGTCTAAGCATGATTGTGCTGATGTTCTATCAGGTCAATATCGGTGTTGTTCATTAATCAAAGCTACCGTATCGGTATCATATAGGATATGAAAAAGCTGTATGGGGACACTCCTAACTGTTAATCTGTTGGTGTGCAGCAGTCTCATGAAGAGGATGCTCATAGTTGTCCATAATGGTCTCCAGCTCATATTTATTCTTCCTCCAAAACCCCGACAGTCCAGGGTGCAGACCAGGAAGTAGAGTCATAGTTTAACACACCTCTCTGCAGCTTCTCTTACTGTTATCTACCCATTACCCCAGCCAGACAGCACCAAATTCAAATGCATTAGAAAAAAACCTTAAATAAGTAAATCATGACAATCTAATTGCAATTAAAATGACTCTAATTGGCAAACTTTTAAAACAATGAAATGTGGTTTTGTAAGATAAGATCTCTCTCTTCATAAAGACTGTTTGTTATTGACTTGATTTGTGATAATCACATTGATGTATGTTGTGTTAGCCAGAACCAAGCTCTTGCATGCTTTACTTACATTACATTGTTCAAATGTTTTCTGAGCATGTTAATCAATCAGACATTAAAGACATAAGCAGTCACTACTTATATTTATCGCAACCACCATTTCAAAAGACCGTGCATTTGTAACTCGAGGGTCATACACAGAGCAGGGACCACCGTACCTCTTCCTGACTGAGAGCAGCTTGTTGAATGGAGCCGTTTCCTGATGGGAGAGGTGGACCAGGACTGGGAAAAGGAAAACTCCCTCCAATTACACGCACAGAGGTATTTGCACTGTGGAAAGACTCTGCTGGAGGCAAGGCGGATGATTTACAGGCAGGTGGACTATAAGGAGTGGTAGAAGTGATGGTGGATGATACCCCAGGATGGGGAGGAGGTAACTTTGGAGGTGGGACAAAGCCCTGAACTGGGGGGGGGGAACAGAATCTTGAAGAAGTCTGAGGTAAGCCATCAGGAGCAGATGAAGCTTCCTCTGTCAAATAACCTGTATCCTGTGACCCCTCTGTGCCGGCAACGTCTGTTTGCTGCCGTTTTGTTTCCTTTAGCTTAGACCTCTTCTTCTCTTCATATAGTTTCTCTTTCTCCACTTTTTGTAGTTGGTGATCTTTCTTTATTTGTAGCTGCAGCTCTTTCCTTTTGTCTCCAGCCATAAAAAGTGCAAATCCTTGTGAAATGTCCTCCCTGTTTTCTGTTTTGATAATGTCATGTTTAAAAGAAAATGCTGACACAGTTTTGGCTTTTGGAAGTGGGGCTACCCTTGGTCCTGGAGCTGGTCTTGGCTCTTCAGCAGTAATCTTGGCTCCCTCTGGAAGTTGGGGTAAACTCTGGTCTGGCACCATGGCCTCATCACCTTCTGTTGGTAAGACGTTTTTGGTAACAAGATGAGCCTCTTTTACTTCTGTTTTGCCTCCTATCTTGTCATCTATAACACCCATCTGGTTGGTGTTGGTGTCTAAAGGATCTGTTTTACCATTGGTCAGACTGTTGACATCTCCATTGCTTCCATGTTCACAGCCAACTGTCTTTGTCCTTTGGACTTCCGGAGAGTCTGTTTCTTTTAGATCTGCTGTCATCTTCAGTGGTAGTTCAGAGCTTTTGAAGCACTTAGGAACTTTAAGAGGGGAGGAACCTCTAGCAGGACCAGTGGATTCAGGCCCAGAAACTGGTGAAGGACTTTTTGCTTTAAATAAACCTCTGCCAGGATCTAAACCAGGGACAGATTGGGCGCGACTGGCCAGTCCATCTTTTTCCAACTAGTTATAGAGAGGAAATATAGGAGGAAGGATTATGAATGTTGGAAATTCAAAAGCAAGGTTTTTTGTTTGCTGATGGTCAAACTCAAAAATGATAACAGAATCACACACTCAAAATAAAACACATTTCCAACAACGTAGAGCTACTTCTGACGAAAAGGGGAATGTATACTACATCCAGTTTAAAGTTAATGTATATTTATTGTTTAGGTTAAACCCAAAATGATGCATACCCCTGGCTGATTTAGGTCTAAACTCCATCTGCCCGTTGTCTTCATCTTATGAGTGATCCGGTTATAGGGGTGACAGGGCAACAGGTAACTGGGCAACCTCTAGCTCATTATGGAGACCTGAAGGTGTTCCCAGGCTAGAAGGAATACATATTCCTCAAATCAAGATGGTGTCTTACTAGTGCCTTTCCAGAAAATCAGGGAAAGACCTGGAGGCATCCTGATCAGAAGATGTGACCCCCCCTCAACTATCTCCATTCTATACAGAGAAGCTGCAGTTCCTCTTCAAGGTCTCCCTTACATATGAGCTTCTCACCTTATTGTGAAACCTCAGTCCTGCCAAGCTGTGGAGGAAATTCTTTACCAGCTGCTTGTAGCCAGGATCTGTTTTTGGTCATGATCCATAAAGGGCTCATCATACTTGACACACATGCAATCGGTGCGGAAAATGAGCTGCCAATCACAGTTGATGCAGCATTTATGCACTGGGGGTTTTCACAAACTGCAACACCAATTTACACAAGAAAGTACAAAACACAGCTGTTTACAACTTTTCAAAGCCTCCTTGTACCGTCCATGAGTGACAGTCATTGCTTTCCAGAGGTTTTTCTTTAATGTGTGGTGGTAATACTTATGAGCTAAATCGCAGGATGTCTCTAGGATGTTTACATTTGTGAATCATTGTCTGTAGGAGCTGTTATTCGCTCGCCAGGTTTTTCTACATGGATTTGTGTGCGTACAAATTTTCCTAAGTTTACAGTGAGGAAATTCTGTCAACACAGAATGTGAAGGGGCCTGGAAGCTGAAAAATGACATATTTTGGGTTGTGTGGTTTGTGCTTGACACGTAAGTCAAGCACAAACCAACCTTACCTCCACGCCAAAAGGTTTTCCCACTCTTAACAACGTCCAACCGGGACAGTGCCCATAATATTGCAGAAGACGCCCCAGTTCATCCAACCATCTCATATTCCATTCTACCATCACTATTAAACATTACATCAGGTTATCTTCACATTTCTGCATGAGGTAAACAAACCTCCAAACTCAGAGGGAGGCTTTCAACCTTTGCTCGGTGAAAACCATAGCCTCAGACTTAGACTTATCCTGGCAACTCAAAACATGGTTATTGAAGAATCAACATGTCCAACTGCTGAATAGGAAATAGCAATTTAATCCAGCTACCTACACTGAGGCCTAAAGTGCATTGATCATTTTACTTCTGGTCCAATATTAAATTACCTAAGTTAACATTTATAGTCTTAAGCTTAATAAATGCTCTGTAAGAAGCAAAATGTTTTTATCACACTAATAGCTGCAAGAAAAACATTAATGAACAACCCAACCGCAAAATGAGGTAACCACCTTGCTCTCACCGAAGAACTTCAAAAATCGAGGCCTTTGCCTCGATTATTGTGAGCCTATCCTCCACTTTCTGATGCCTCTCTCCGTGTCCACCTCCTGAATATGCGAGTCCAACCTCTGCCTGCCTCAATCACTGTGTCCTTGAGTGAGACGCTTCAGACGCTTCTTCTGCTGTTGGTTCAGAGGGCCCCCGGCGTTCTATGCATGTCCATAGCATCAGTCCCACCCAGGGAAGCTGTGGCTACAATACCGATTGCCACCAGGAAGTGTGTGCATAAATTAAGTGTTTGTAGCCTCTGGGGGCCTCAGACTTTATAAAGTTCACGATTACAGGCCATTTACCGTTCTTTGAGAGGAGCCTGCGTGAACCCATACAACCGAGTCTCAATCAGGGGCTTGAATAACTTTGGGTGTAACCATATATAGTTTTATTTCCATTGTTATCATCACTTCAGAAACTAAAGCAGGGATCTATTGAATATGAACATTTGGTTTTGTAATGTGACAAAAAATTAACCCACCTAAATGCTTTAACAGACCCTAAAGCAACTGATGATCAAAAGTAGAGATTTCATAATAGTCAATGATGATCTGTTCAGTCTGATCTGAGTAATTAACACATTAAAATCTCTTCAGTTACTTTAAAAAATGTTGGCAAAAACTATTTTTCAAGTGAAAGTTTTAAAAATGAATGCAGTATTTACTTACACTTTTGCTCCCCACCTTGTTCTCCTCTTTGATCTAAAAAGTGTTGATGTAAAGAAGGAAACCAAATCAAAATCTTCTCCTTACATGAAGCTAATGCTGACAAACGGAGCCAAACTCAACATGCAAAGATGCCACCACTGCAAATGACTCTTTTACATGGTGTCCTTTCTTTAAAAAATATACAAAGTGGTGCAGTCCAAACATTTTGGTGTTATGATTAAAAGCAGTCACAGCAGATGATCAAATTTGAAAAGGGAAAACTTTTCAACAAAATGAAAGATTTTCCATGTTATTTACTTGGTTAAATTCCTGTTAGAACATGCACTGTGTGTCAATCACATCTCTGAAAAAGACTTCCCTTTTGCTCCCAGAAGGAAAAGCGAGATGAAAACGCCATGTTGCTCTGCTGTCATGAGGTGGGACTGACAGGATGGAACAGGAGAAGAAGAACGCAGAGGTAAAACAGGTGGAATGGAAATAATATACAGAGGAGACGCCATAAGAGTTCAATTTTATCTGAGGACAGATACAAAAAAAAAATCTTTGGTGAGGAAAAAAAGCCCTGAATCACTTCATATATTTAACACCGCAAACCTGGATGATAGACGTCTGCCAAGAAATGAATACATTTATTATAACAAAGCTTATTTAAAAAAAACTAAACCTCTACAATATGCACTTCCAAGGAATTTAGACACACATAGAAAAGCTAAGAGCTTATGTAGAAAATTTTGATTTTCCATGTAATCTTATTTTAACTTCTTATCTTCTCGTTAAACTTTTATTTATAGCACTTTGAAATACTGATATGTAAAATATACTGTAAATAATATTCATCATTATGATCATATTGGTTAAATAATTGTTATTGTCATTAACTTCAACTCTATGGCAGAACTTTTACGTTCACTGAAACGTTGTCAGGAGGACACACAATTTACTCATTGAAATGAGTCAGAATTGCACTGGATCACATGGCCTGTGGTCAGATTGTGCAAAGCCAAGAGAAGGTTTAACCTCAGCAAACATGTCAAGCATCAATGTTTTTGACAGTAAAGTCAGAAATATCTTGAACAAGTACGGCTTGTTTTGGGAGGGTTGCATCACACTGCAAAAGAACAGAAGGTGTGACTGAGGAACCAAGCTGCATTTTAACACCTCTGACAAGAATAGAACCAACATACCGACTGCAGCACTGGGGTGGAGGACTGAGGATTAGAAGCCGCATGGAAGTACAGCTACTGGGATACATTAACTGATGGGGTTTGTTAAGTGATCTTAATGGAGTATCTAGGAAGGAAGGAAGGAAGGAAGGAAGGAAGGAAGGAAGGAAGGAAGGAAGGAAGGAAGGAAGGAAGGAAGGAAGGAATTTTCTCATGACATCTCTAATACTTACGTCTCCTCCTATAAATTAGACACCAAATCATTTCAATCCTTAATATTTTTAACTCTTATCCTTAAAATCTTTTTAAATTAATTTGCTAACCAAACTAAATGCCAAAGCATTGCTGTATAACAAATCGATCCAAGGTATGGTTACCCGAACAGAAATATAAATAGGACCACAATGGATGCTGTTAAAAGATGGCAGCATCTTCTCAGAAACACATTAAAACCTCTTTTGTTGAATTTCTGCTAATTTCTCTGTCTCCATTTTGTTCACTCCTTGATATATCAAAATAAATCTAGTTTACACTCTGAACCAGAGGATTTAAATAATGCTGGGACAACATTTACTAAACCACTAAAGCTACATTTTTTTATTTCTAAATAGAAAATTTATTCAAAACTATAGGATAACTGACCAAAAATTAAATGGTACAAACTTTGGTGGAAATAAATGACCATTTAACCACTGAATGAACGAGACAGGAAGTGCTTTTATTTTGATGTTTACCCCTGGAAGTACCTTTTTAATGTTGCAGATAGCTCAGTAGTGAGAGACCATCATAGTTGCAATAAGTTTATGTTAATGCAGAGTTTATTCAAAGACATTCCTGGGCTCATTATCATGAAGCTACAGCTAGCATCAATAGCTGGTGGTGAGCCATTAATATCCCATAATAATAAAGCAGCATAACCAGTAAGACATGCAGTAGCTACAGGCTGTAGCTCTCATGCCTGCTGCCTTTCCCTTTTCATTAATTCAAAGAACAGTTGAGACTCGTGTTTTAGACCACGAGTCTGAGTCAAGTCTCTGGCACATAAATCTAAATCTAATAGTTTAATTAAGAGCTTTGAAGAAAAGTTTCTTTATGATCTTATTTTGATTTTTTTATTATCAATAAATATTTGTTTATGAAGTTCAAGAAAACTTCAAGAGTTTGCAAAGGAAACAGAAAGAGTAAAAGTCATGCTGGATATTTTGAGCTGGAGGTGTTGCAACAATGGTTCAACAAGTTACTGAATCACAGGGCGTGTACTTGAAGTACAACCAAATGAGATCCACTGTTTATCAGTCCTGCCTGTTTGGATTAGACCACCTAGACAGTCCTGATAAAGACTGAAAGGACTCTGCCTGAAGAGTGATCTCACAACACAGGACTGGTAACATGACTGCACAGCAAAACTACTCAAATGAGATACTGCTGCCTGGTTTGAAGCCCTACAGATACCACTGGCATGAATCAGACAACAAAACGGCTTTCTCCTAACAGCATTTAGGACCCTCCTTACTTTTGCCCCTTATTAATGTCCCTTTGGTGGTGCTACTGGTATGACCTCAGTAAGAGTCTTCCATTCCTTCCACATACCGTAGACGGTCTGATTCCAGGATTAATTTGACTCTCTTCACATGTCAACACAGAAAGCCACGTTTCTGCTGGGTTCCAGTTGCTGTTAATGATAAGACTGACAGATACAGATCGACTAATATTTTAATGCCGATAGTGTTATTTTGACATTAGTTTAAATAATTTCTGTTGGGTGCTGCTAATTTTTTGGGACGATTCTTGGAGCCGATATAACTTTCTTCATTTACTTGATGAAAAGGACAAAACGATAACAAATGTGACACAATTCTAAATTTAAACAAACAAAAAAAACATTAACAAATCAAACACAATATTACCCGTGGATAACAAATGGAGGGAGTGGCTAAGCATGTGCCTGATGTGATTTTAAGGCATGCCCTGATGAATTAACCATTCCTAGAACAAAACATACCAATACAGCGAACAAAAGAGGCTAATATCGACCATAAATATCAGCCGACTGATGTCTGGGTCGATCTCTAATGCTGGTAACTGGGATCTAAAGATGACCACTGGCCAAACCTGACAGAAGGACATTTGGACATGTGAAGGGGGCAAGATTGAAGTGCAAGCCTTCCAGAGGATGAATAGACCACCTCTGACCCACAGGCACCATCCTACAGCGTTAAAGAAGCAGACAGGAAATGGTCCTTTCAGACAGAAATCCCTTAAGTAGCTCCTCAGCGGACCCAATTTAAAAACAACAAAAGAGGTTCCTCCTCTTGTCATGCATCATTATTAAAGACAAAATTAGAAGTTCTACCTGTAGGCGAAACAAAAGAGTTCTCAGTAGTCAGCTTATACAGGGAATCCAAACTGGAAAGAAAGCAAGTAGAAGCAGGAGGTAGAGAGTCAACCAAGGGGAGGGCTTCTGATAGGTCGGCTATTTCAGTCAGTGGTCTGACAGGAGGTGTGGAGACAGCTGTTGTGATACAAGTGGTTCAGTAGGATAAATATAGAAGCCCTGCTGCTCTTCCAGAGACCAGCCCACTACAGTCCAACAGCACCCACACATGTCCCTCCAGTGTGGGTTGCATCAGAGCTGCAATGGACAGTCTGCACGGTGGTTATCATCACCACAGAAAGCTACTGAAGGAGAACTTTGAACTGGGAAAAGATGTGGGGAGGAGGTGACTAACCTCAGTGTTTACAACATTCTAGGACAAATAAACATGAGGCAGCATTATCCATTTATCACCACCTCTACCACAAGATGGCAGCAGGGGAACGACCAAGGAGGGCTGGTGTGGTTCCTTCAACTTCAATGATGCCATGACAATGAGGGGACAGAAAACCCGAAATGATTCCTAATTCAGGCAGCTGAGCACAGAAGCTTCAGCCATTCAGGACTGTAACAGAACACAGTGTAAAGAAGGGGTGAAAGCACTGAAAAAAAGTTGTCAGAACTCAAAGTATTAAGGAAACAAACTTACATAAAATTTTGAGTTTAGGCCTTTGACTTAACTATTTATGTTTTTCATCACTAAACTTTGATTTCTATGTAACTGTTGCCTGTTTTTTCCAATTGATGTAAAACTAGTGACTTAGAAAATGTAATAAACACAAATCTTCAAGTTTTTAATGCAGAATCATACTTTTTATTTATAGTGTATTGTCTCTTAGTGGGTGAACTTTTCATCTATATTTTGCAGTCACTCTGAAAAGTAAATGCTCTTCTCTCTAACTGCTAGGCCACCCCCTGCGACTTTAGACTTAAATAAAAAATAAATACATTTTTTTGTCAAAGTACAGAAAATAGAACAATAACATTTTCTTAGTGCCAATCTCTGTTTTTTAAATTGAACATTAAAAGAACAGCAGTCTCAAACTCAAGAGCCAACCCAAAAGTTGGTTTTCCCACATTTCACAAAAAAGAAAGGTTAGTAGTTAAAATAACCTCCAACTTAAAGGTTAAGTACAGGCAACTCACTCAATGTTGTTGATAATGAAAGAAAATTACCTTGATTTTCTAAACCAACTTGGATTATTCTCCCTACAGTTAATGTTTAGTTTTTCATCTGAAGAAAAGGACGTTTTTTATTTATTTTATTGTGAGGCAGAAGGAGGAAGATACAAATCTAACCATTACCTCAGCAAGTTCAGCAAAAATCTCCAAACAGGATATTTTTTAGGATGTGACTTACTAATAAATTAAGCAGAAAAAATTGAAAAGCTGTTTTTTCAGATGAAATCACTGAACCGACTGATTCTGAGGCTTTTAGCACAAAGCAGTATTACTGGATTAGGCAGATAACTTCAGTTTAAACTCCGGTACCATGAAGCTGGGTTGATTCTTAGCAAGGCTGGTCACCATGGTAACATACTCTAAATGTCCATCCTGCTCCAGGGCAGGCTAGCTCTCAGAAATGATCTGAATCCTAGAAATGCTTCACCCAGCAGCCAATCAGCTTTTTGGGAAACGATGATATAAACTTTCACTGATTTGACTCAGAGCAAAAAGAAAATCACAATAAAGAACTTGAAAACTAAAAAACATTAAAAGCAAAATGTGTTTTTTACAAATTGAATGTAACCTTATGACTCTATATGTATTTAGTGCCCGTCCTCCGTTTTGACATACCAACCTTTTACTATTGTGTATTTGTTTTCTCCTGTATAATGTCTTTATACAACCCTTCCATTGGCTGTTTCTGGTAAAATTCATATACAAAGCTAAATAAAAATAAAATATGATAAAAATCAGAGCGCAGATTGTAAGAAGATCACTTGGATCAAAATGACATTTACTGACATTTTACGATGCAGGTTTTCACCTGCAACTAACCAGATGTTTTTGCGTTTTATGTTAATCTGCTCTCGAGTCCTTTTCACTTCCGGGGGGCAAATGGTTGATATGCAGTATATTGACTGGGATGCAGGGCTGTTTTAACACACTGATGTGTAACCGGTGCGTTTATGCAGTCAGCAATCCTTTGCCATAACATTTGCCGTCTTTTCGATTCCACCACTATGACTCATGGTTGAGTTTGAACTGGAACCCGCCCCTTTACACATGAGCGTTCACAGCTTCACAATCAGTCAAAGCTGGGCTGAGTTGATAAAAGGCTTGGTGGTACGGCTGATCCTGTTGTGGACAGGTTAAGCTGAATAGGTTGGGAGTAATCCTGGTAGGTTGGACTCACTTCATAGCTCACACCTCTGGTGGCGCTAGTTTAAAACCCCGCCCCCATTTCCTTTTTGTTTTTTGACATCAAGTAACTTAAAGGTAATTTGTTCCTCTCTTAGGTATTTTATGTTTCTGATAACTTCCTTCTCAGTGTTTAGTTTAAAACTTCCAATTCCATTCAAAAGTACTTTATTATTTCCAAAAGTAAATGAAGTGTTCTTGTAACCCTTATAGTGTTTTTCAAACACTATAATGTCCTGTAGTGGTCTGTCTAACAGCAGCTCATCTGAAGCCTCTGACTGAAAACGCTGTTTTTTTTTCCAGCAGTCTGATGAAGTGGGTGCTCAGAGTTTTCCGTAACCTTTTTAATTTTATGAAAATTTCTTCTTTGTAGAGTCACCTCCAGAGGTTCTAGTGAGGTTCTCAGAACCAGCCTTCTTTACCAGCTTCATGCTGCAATCCTAACAGGCGCCAAGAGAAAAGATCACACACATCACGGCCGACCTACAGAAGATATGCAGCATCTTGCTGCAAACACTTACGAAGCTCAACTTCCTCACTCTGCCCCCGTCTTTTACACCTCACCATGTTTAGATTTCTCCACTAACTTGCCCTTTTTGGTGTTTAGGTGGTCAAGGTTCTAAGAAATGTACCGAGACCAGTAAGAAACCTGCATAGGAGGATCTTAAGCTTGTCAGCTTTTTCAGCTGACCTTGGTAGACATTCATAAGGACGACTCTAGCTGATAAGCTGCTCTTAACGCGATGCTCCGAGTCGTCCTCCATTATTGGTCCCTGTTGTGGCATCTTCTCCTTCCTAACATCCCCCCCATCTCTCTCTTTGTCGTCTGGGGCAGCTCTGACGCTGCAGGAAAAGGAGCTCGTTTGCGTCCAGGTTTCCCCCTCCCGTCAGCACCTGTTCAACCAAACCGCTACCTGATAGACATAAGGCTGTATGAGTGTGAAAGGAACTGGTGGTGTAAAACAATACTGACTGGGACATTTAGCGTTTGGGGGGTAGATGGGGGTCCTCCAGCTATTCAAACAACCACAAACATCCAGTTAAAGCACCAGACATCCACAAGTAAACTAAAGGCTATCTTATCTTTAAATACCTCAGGATTAAGAGGAGGAGTTGAGGCTATGAAGGTGGTGTGAATTAAGTGGGAAAGAGGATTAGAATCCTAACAATGCTTGGCTAACCCTCCTGTAACGTTAATTTTAAGCTTCAGATGTCAAAGATCCCGTTAATTTAACAGTTTAAGCTTTGTCCCACTTATAATGATCAGCTAATGTGAGGCTCATCTCAAACTCTTTAATTGTCCTAAGTCCTCCTACAAGGTGCAGTCAGTCGAAGGAAGCACTCAGGGGGTTAAAGATCAAGGTTAATCACAGCAAAGCTAGAAACCAAGAAAGCAGCCAGAGCAAAGCTTAGGGATCAGCAGAGACCTGCTAAACCAGAGAGATGGACGGAGCTCTGGGCAGAGCCTATGAACTGAAACAAATCCTGAGGTTTCAGCTCAGCGTTCTACCATAATGCCCAAAGCCAAACCCACCTTCTATCCTGCCCTGATCCACAGCTCTCCTGTTTCATTCTCCATCTGAGGCCTAAGTCCTGCTGGTTCTCTATCATCCTCAGCTAAAGTTGGAGATGTTGGTTTTCAATGGTGCTCTGTTCCCTTTATCCAGTGTCAGTCTTCTTTAACTATAGACATGTTAGCCTGACATCCCACAGGATAAAGGTCCTAGAGACACTAATGTTGGCCCACCTGAGTAAGCAGTCAAGCTCCTATCTGGATCCTCTGTAGTTTCATTTTCTTTGTGCAGCTGAAGGTGTCAGATCAGGGGATCAGCATCATCTTCTTTAGACTGTTGAACAACTGAGTGCCTTTAGTGTTCAGATCCGCTGCGACACAGACTGCTACAGGAGATCCTTCCTGCCTGCAGGCATCAGGATCTTTTTGTGTTCCAACAACATTCATTTCCATCTGATATATATATATATATATATATATATATATAGTGTTTTATAATTTCTAATCTTTTTTTTTTTTATAGTTATTTTTTATTGAAAATTT
>JAUZNJ010028899.1:0-15764 GCA_034780135.1 Jordanella pulchra | reverse complement strand
GTCTGTGTGCAATGAATAAATATAATGTACTAGTTACACCTTTTGAATGCAATTACTGAAATAAATCTACTTTTTCATGGTATTCTAATTTTATGACCAGAACCTGTATATTTCAGCCCCCCGTGCAGCTTCTGCCTGCCTGTCTGCATTTGGTCCTACTTCAAAAGCTACATTACCCAAGATAATAATCCAGCCTTATGCAGGACCTGGCAACAGGAAAATAAAAACTTAAAAAAGATGAAACCATCACCAGCAGTTACTATTAACTGAAGGCTAGTTTATTAACTTGACATTACAGAAATTCAAAACCAGTTGGACCAGCTCAGCCTAACTGTGTTCATTACAACCTGACTAGAAGGAACAGATAGTTCTCTCTGTGGTTTAAACTTGCTCTATGATGTTTGTTTATTCTGTGGCAAACAGATAAGAACCCAAGGGCTTTGATGGGTTCAGATGTATTTGCTAGAATGGAAAAAATGAATTGTTTCTATCGACAGGTCTCATTGGAAACCAAACTTGATCTTACAGGCTTGAATTTTTCAGTAAGAGTGGATCTTCTATTAGCACTTTGCATGGTTTCATTTGCTGATGACTTCAGAGATTTCCTTTTAAGGCCCAGTGGTTCTGGAGCAGTACCAAACAAGAACCGAACCTTCACAGAAACACAATTAACATAGTCAGGTCAAACACCCACACTGGAATTATGGATATGTCTGAACTTGAAAATTTCCTTAGGCAACAGCGCCTCCTGCTGACAGAGCTTAGTCCCTCCCCTCTGCTAACCTGAATTCCCTTTTAGTTCACTGGGTTAATGGTTTAACTGGTGTAACTGGTTCAACTAGTTGTAGAGAATGATTATCAGAAACCCACATCCAGTACTACCTCATCATTTCCTTTCCATTGTTTTGTAGTATTTATTTCTGAATTTGATCGAGAGCAATGAACAGAATAAAATAAGTAATATTCCTCAGATTCTAAACCTAAATTTGCTAATTTCCTCCTGGGGATATGAAAGACAATAAAGGAGAAATATATAGGAAGCTAGTAGAACAATTATTGGACTGTTAATTTAGGATTAATTATTTTACAATTATCAAATCAATTATTAAAATGTACGCAAACACTAGAAAAACATTCACAATAAATACATAAATTAAATGCAAGAAAGAAAATGTTCATCAAATAATTTATTATGAGTAGGAGCAATAACATTTGAAACAAGTAACCTATAGACGACAAGCAGAAAAGTGAGTATATAAGAGTTACAGACCAAGAAACTGATTGCAGTGTTGACATCTGTGTTAAAGTAATAGTTTAATTGGGTGCTCAGATTATTGGCCGTTAAGTGTATTAATGAAATTCAATTTATTCACTTTACACCTATTCACAACAAATCTCAAGGCACTTTACAGAGTTGATTAACCAGATAGTACAGTCATATTGATTCATCATTGTCTATGTAAGGAAAACCAGCTGATTGCATCGCTTCATTGACTCTTTAGCAATCCCCCACAATCCAAGCATGCGTGTAGCAACAGAGGAGAGGAAAACTTCCTTTTAACAGGAAGAAACCTCCAACTCAATCAGGCTCAGTTCAAGGAGCTAGAACCAGATGTACAGTAAGAAGCAGAGAAACAACAGGGTCACAAGAAGTGTATTGAATAAAAAGGCCCAAAATAACCGCCCATGAATTGAGGAAAATCAAGCGTGAAACAGCCAAGATCCCATTTGCCACTGGTTTTGCCATATTTTAGTGCTGCAATGTTACTGGAGTATCAAAAAGCACAAGGTGTGGATACTCAGGGACGTAGCCAAGATTAGGAAGGCTGAACAACGACCACCTTTGAACAAGAAGCGTAGGATAAAATGTCAAGACTGAGCCAAGGTGGAGATAGGCTACTAGTATGGGCTGCTATCATAAAGATGAACTTGTGGGACCTTTTTAGGTTGAGGATGGAGTGCAAAAAAAACAAACTCTCAGACCTACTTCCAGTTCCTGGAAGACACCTTCTTCAAGCAGTGAAAAATATGATTTTCATTCAGGGTGATGCCTCATCACATGCATACAGATACTGCACGATTTTACTGGCCAGTAAACATCTAAAAGAAGAAAAAAATTCACCCTTGTGCACTTGATCTGTACCCCATAGAGAACCTGTGGTCCCTCATAAAATATGAGGTCTACAGGGAAAGAAACAGTCCACCTCTCTAAACAGTGTCTCTGAGTCTGTGGTGCTGCTGCACACAATGTTGATCATTAACAGATCAAGCATGTGACGGAATCTATGGATGAAAGGTGTTTGAGTGTCATCATAAAGAAAGGTGGCTATATTGGTCACCAATTTATTTTTGAATGTCAGAAATGTTTATTTCTAAATTTTGTGTTGTTATGTTGGTTTACCTGGTGAACATAAACAAGTGAGTGCTTTTTAATAAAACCTTTGGGTAGAACATCAAGACAGCAGGAAGAAAAGCTTAGCTGCTGAATAGTTTCTTCTGAACCTTTGCAGTTTATTAGGAAGAATTGGGGCATTTTAGCAGAGTTTATTCTAACTGGAGACAGTATAAACGTAGCGCAGTCATTGCAGGCCTTTTTTTGATTGGAGTTCATTGGCCACAAAGATATGAGGGTTTGATAACCTGTCAACTGTAGCAAATAAGTTTTGATGTTGTTTATGATCTCAGATGATCTTTCTATTGTAAATTATTCCTCTTTATAGATTTCATAGTGAACCCCGAGTCCATTCTTTAGCCACTTTTGTTGGTCATTTTGGCACGCCGTCTTGTCTCACTGCTAGACCGTTTCTCTATGGAGTTTTCATCTTCCCAAGGAAGTTTTACTTTAACTGGAGCAAAAAAATCAATGATGTCTGCAACTTTACAGTGGAAATGATCAACCAGCTCGTCTACTGAGTTACAAGGTAAAGTGGAAGCAGAAGGGTAAACCTGGGTAAAGTTTTCAATTCCACTGTCCATAAAAACAGGCTTTCTTAGAACGTTTTGAGTCAAAGTGGGTGAGAACACCATTTGCACAAAGTTGGTTTATCTTTGTTTGTTTTTTTAGGCATAGCCCATCTTTTCTGTAGTCTGTAAATATTTACTATCCCTAGTCTGTTTTGTTTGCATTTGTACAGATACGTTGCTTTAACATCTTTGTTTCAATCGACTCATTTGTTTTAAGTATGTTGCATGCGCTGTTTACAACTCTAAAACTTATGCATCCAATTGTTTGAATTTGCCTTACTTACCTGTATTCTAGGATCAAAAGGAGGAAATGTTGCATCACTTCCTGTACAGATCTGAGGTCACAGGAGACCATGGGAAGAAGGAGGAAAGAAACCAGTCGGATACATCAAATCAGAGGTTTTGTTTAGTTCGTCTGAAGTCATTGTGCATTGTAATGGCTGTGAGTTATTTAATTACTTTTTGTATGAAACTAAAAGAACTGAGAATCTGTATGTTAAGAATTATCTATGGTATAGAATATTCCACCCGAGTCTGAGTAGCAGTGTGCACTTTTTTAGTCATTATTTAATTAATTTCTGTTTGTAAGTTTAACTTGCAAGTCAACTAATAAGTTGATATTTTGGCATTTTTTTTAAATATTGTTGCTTCATATTTTACAAATAAGCCACCTGCTACTTAGACTGTAGGCAATGATTGATGTGAACTATATTTACCCCTCATCAACCGTTTTGGCTGTCTTTATTATTGTGTCATTGGTCACGAGCTGAAAGTTTGGAATTGAGTTTTTTTTTTAAAAAAATCCCTTTAAACAATCCACATATATTATTAAAAGAACTGAGATGTGTGTAATGTTAAACGTGTATGTTTAAGATGAGGTAATGAAGGTCATAACAAGAGTAATTAGAATTAATTAATCAGAATAATTTATACAGAATTTATAATATATAAATAATAAATAAACTCCCTTTGAATAACGCACCAAACCACTTAGGCACAAGTTAATTCAAAATGTGTTTATCCTGAAGTGAGTAGTAATTGTCAGGATCCTGGTGTTTTTTGTTTGGTTGTGAGACATCTTTCTTTCCTGAAGATCTCTGCTAAGGGCATGGTTTCCCAGGGGCAGGTGGAACGCCTGAATATCATCGCCAAATCCTCTCCTGCAGTGTTTTTTAAGGAGCAGTGCTGCAGCCATTCTTGGCCTGATGGTCCCACATCGATTCAAGCCACATGAGATTCCTCTGTGATTCAAAATTACGCTTTTGCTCTCTGTAACACCCTTCCTTGCTAGCTGATTCCTCTGCTCTCTGCCTCCAGGTTGATCTTCTCCCCTGTATAAATGATCTCTGGCAGCGGGATCTCTGCAGCTGTGAACACATGCTCCTCCTGTCTGCTCACTGAATCGCCTCTCAGACTTCCAAGTTATACTCAGGACCTAAATATTTCCCTGCTGGTCATTAACCTGCAGCTTTTCACAGTAAGCCATTACACTCTTGTCTGCAAGATTCTTTGTTGCACAAACCCAGCTTCTTTTCCCCATAGATTTTTAAGAACCCGTAAATCTGAACCGGATCCTTTCCACCCTTCAGGAATAATTTGAATTTTTGAGTTTGTCTCACTGTGGGCCTTCTGGGTGTGGGTCAAGAAAATTCCCCAGACAATGTCAGTAAGAGAAACTATCTAAGTGTTGAGAAAAAAAGCTAAATAACTAAACTTAACTTTGTTTTTTTTTTGTTTTAAGATAATCTCATAAGAAATTGTTATAACTTTAAAGACTGATACTGACAAAAGGCAGCAGTTTTTGGCATATAGTTAATCATATTTAGTTACTTTAACAAAATAGTTTCATGTTATCAGAGTAGGACATGAAACTGTTGAAGTAACTAAGAATAAGAAGATACCAGAAAATGGTTCCATTAGTATTTTCAGTGTACACACTGGTCTTAATCAGTTTACAGTTTTTTCTTTATTTTTTTGTTTGTTTTAGTGTTGTAGATGATCATAATATTTTGTCTTTAGAATGTGTTGTGGTTCCTCGGTAGTTTGTGGTTTCCTTTGCTTATTTATTTATTTTTTTGTATGCAAGTTTTTGTTTGTATGCAGCTTTTGACAAGGGTCATTTCTGCATCTGAATTTAACAAACACTCCTCTTGCAGGCTTAGGCTTAGGCAGGGGAGCGGGAGGAGGGCCCGGAGCCTCCCAACGGGCCTCCATTGTGTGGATGCTTGCACAATGGGAAAACAGAAGCTGCTGTCATTCACATCAGCTTATCAGCACAGCAGCCTGGGGCTCCATTCCCAACATGGATAGTGTTCTTACTGTTGACCTGTGAAAGGTATAGGGATAGAAAGTAGGACAAGGAGTTAGGAGCTACAATTTGAGGGATTAGTGCTAGAACCGATTCTCTTTACTATATACAGTACCATGCAAAAGTATTGAGCATACTTGAACTTTTCAACATTTTGCCACATTTCAAGCTTCAAACAAAGATAGTATCTATTTTTTTTCCTGAAGAATCAACAAGTGGGACACAATCATGAAGTGGAACAAAATGTATTGGATATTTAAAACTTCAAAAAAAATTAAAGAGTGAGGTGTGCAAAATGAATCGGCCTCTTTACTTTCAGAGCAGCAAACTCTCTCCAGAAGTTCAATGGGGATCTCTGAATGAGACAATGTTGACCGAAATGACTGAAAATCCACGTGTTTATAATCAAGTCTCTGTATGAATGCACCTGGTCTGTATGTGCAAAGCACGTAGAAACGTCATGAAGAACAAGAAACGCACCAGGCAGGTATAAGATACGGTTGTGAATTTTCAAGGATTTGAATACAAAAAAATAATTCCCAAGCTTTAAACATCCCAAGGAGCACTGTGCAAGCGATATTAAAATGGAAGGAGTATCAGACCACTGCAAATCTACAAAGATCCGGCCGTCCCTCTAAACCTTGAGCTCAAACAAGGAGAAGAGTGATCAGAGATGCAGCCATGATCACTCTGGATGAACTGCAGAGATCTACAGCTGAGGTGGGAGACTCTGTCCATAGGACAACAATAGTTTATAGTGGCACAAATCTAGCATTTATGGAAGATTGGAAAGAAGCATTTTTTTCAAAAGATATCGAAAAAGTGTCGCTTAAAGTTTGTGAGACTCACCAAATATGTGGAAGAAGGTGCTTTAATCAGATGAAACCAAAATTGAACTTTTTGGCAACAATGCAAAACATTGGTGTAAAATCAACACAGCTCATCACCCTCAACATACCATAATGATTCGGGCCTGTTTTTCTTCAGCAGGGACAGGGAAGATGGTTTACATTGATGGGAAGATGGATGCAGCCAAATTAAGGACCAATATGGAAAAAAAAAGCTGTTAGAGTCTGCAAAAGCCCGAAGACAATGATCCATAAAAAAAGAAATATACAGTTGAAGGTTCACAAATAAACATACGCAGGTGTTAGAATGGCGTAGTCAGACCTGAATCCATCTGAGAATCTGTAAAGAACTGAAAACTGCTTTTCACAAATGCTCTCCAACAACACTGAGCCTGAACTGTTTTGCAAGGAAGAATTGGCAAAAAAATTCAGTCTCTCGATGGGCAAAACTGATATACATACTGCAAACAACTTGCAACTGTCGCAGTAAAATGCGGAGCTACAAATTATTAACTCAAGGGGACTGAATAATTCCTTACTCCCAATTACAACATTGGATAAATTCTTAATGTTGAAATTTATATTTTTTCAGTAGCTTCTTGGTTATGTGACCCAATGACTCAAGATCTTTGTAAAATTGTCCTTATAGATGGGGATAGATGAGGTACACTTGTTTTTAATCCATTTTAAATATTTTTATATATTTTTTTAGGAATTTTAAATATCAAAATGTATTGTTTTTATTCAATAGCTTCTTGCTTATGTGACCCACTGATTAAAAATCTTTGTAAAATTGTTCATCTAGTAACATTTATGGAGTTAGATAAATTAGCATAATTGCTGTTGGCTATATTTTTTGGAAAAAATAAACTGCAATAACACTGACTTTAATCATACAATAACCCCTAAAGTTTTAATGCAAGATGTTAAAAATCAAATGTTTAAGACAAACATTATTTGGTTAAATTAACCTTTGCTTAATAACTTTACTGGGCGTTTCTCTTGAACAAATAGCATTTTGCTTCCTGTGTTTTTTGTTCATAATTAGATGTTTGGTTTTGCATTTGTGTTTGTCCCTCGGTGGTATTTTAGTTGCTATTTTCTTTGAAAAAAATAAAAATAAATATATATATATAGTAAACTAAACCTGATCTGAGTACTGTCCTGCCAACCCACCCTTCTTTACACTCTAGTTCCCAGACAGGATAAACTTCTCCACATTCCCACATAGATGGGTAAATTGTCCTAAAGTCTCCGTTATACATTTAGCAGAGTATTTATACTATTTCACCCCAATCTTCCTTGTTTAAATTACAACTTCAGTATCTTTGCCAAATAACTTCCAAATGATCACATCCTTATTCAAATTATGAAATAATTAATAAAATAGAGCTGCATTATGTGCTCCGTTAGATAACTTTCAATACTCCTCTTAGTTTTTGTTTTTAACTTTGCTCTTATTCAGACACTATTTTTTTAAGGATTTCCTTGAAGGACATCCTCCTCCCTTCTTCATAAATCTGACCAACTGTATTTTTAAAATCCTTGTAGATTAAATCACAATAAGCTAAAACCACTCCAGAAAAGCTTCAGGTCTTTAATGCTGGATAATGTCTGCTTTTAGGAACGTCTGAGCTGTGGATCACATCGTCTACCGTCACCTACAGAGAACTCTCCCTTGGATGCTGGGACACGCATGGGGTTTATGTTCTGAGAGCTCACTGAGACGGGTTGGGTCTGTATGGAAAGTTTATTTTAAAATGATCAGAGGACAGATCACAGCTAAAAAAAAAAAAACAAAACATTTTAGAGGACATGTTCTGCTAGGTTTTACCCACAGATGAGGCAGAGAAAACATCTCAGACCATTCGTCTTCCGTCAGCAGAACTCTGACGGAACCAATGGAGTTTATTTCACTTTATGATAAAACAAAGGTTCACTTTGGCTTCTGGACTAAATGGACTATTGCACTGAAATATTTACACAGCTGGGAGCATCTTCATCATCATTAGATTGTTCTTTCATCACGGGAGCCAACAAGGGAACATAGGCCCGGCCTGCAAACTGGACCTCCAGGGACAAAATGAACTTGAACCCAACAGAAGCAGCTGATTGTCAAAGGCACTGAAGGGCGACACAATGAAAACAAAAATCAGGACCGTTTGAAACAACAGCTGTTGGAACCAACAACAGGAGTTTGGACCGTCGGTGCTGATAATCAGGAATTCATGCCGTAGGAACATAGAGTGAGAATTTCAGACCACTGGAACAAAGGAGTTCATATCATCAGAACCGTTGGTCGGAGGTTCGGACCCTTGGCTCTGAAATATAACCATATATATATGAGCAAGATTATAAACATGAAGCTGGCTTGTTTAGTTCTTTTGGACTTGTAAAGAATCAGGTTCTGAACCACCAAATGTAGTCCTAGATCAAACAACTTCCTGTCCATTGTCCTGGATATCTGTAAATAGTCTGTTGTCATGGAGACAGGCTCATCTCGCCACCCCAGAGTCCAGGTAGTACACGTTGACCAGGTGGCGGTTAAGGTGGCGCCGGTACTGGGCCTCCAGAGGGAACGTGCGATCACAGAAGATGCAGGTGTGACTCTTGAGCTCAGTGGGAGTGGGGATCTCTTCGGTTGGTGTTTCTGGATCATTAGGCATCTTCCCCAGAGCGGCACCAGTACCGTTAAGGCCAGAGTCATCGCTGCCCTCGGAGGCACTGTCGCTGATGTCACTTCCTCCTTCATGGCTGCTGTGGATCCCCTCGTCATCCTCTGCATCCGCCGGTTTGCTGCGCTGGCCGGGAAGAACCAGACGTGGTGGCACTGAAGGTTTGATGAAGGTCGGGTGGGAATCTTTCATCTTCTCTGACTGTGTGCTTTGAGTATCATCTGACTCTGGTTTAGATGGTCCATCTGTGGAGGAACCGATGCGACCAGAACCAGTTCCACTTGGTTGAACAGAATCTTCCAAATTCTCTGAAGACAGACTGCTTTTAGTCTTCAACTCATGCCGTTTTGGAAACGTTGCTGGTTGCAGAACAGGGGTCCTCCTGGTGGAGGTCCTGGTCTTTTCCTGCTTGGCAGGGGTCTCGCCGCTAGACTTCTTGGTCAGACTAGGCATCACATCGGTAGCATCTGAAAATGTTTTGGACAGCCGCTTCTCAGCAGCTGGAGCCTTTAGACACTTCTTCTTGGAGGACTTCTGTGAAAGATCCAAAACCTGTCCTGCTTTCCTTTTGGTGGGTTTTTCTTTAACCCACTTTCCTTTCTGGCTTTTCTCAGGGCTGCTGGGTTTGTTGGTGTTAGTTGGTTCTGGGTTCTTCTTGCTGTTAGTGGGTTCCTGGTTCTTCTCTATGTCAGTGGGTTCTGGAGCCTTCTCTGAGTCAGTGGGTTCCTGGTTCTTCTCGGTGTCAGTGGGTTCTGGAGCCTTCTCTGAGTCAGTGGGTTCCTGGTTCTTCTCTGTGTCAGTGGGTTCCTGGTTCTTCTCGGTGTCAGTGGGTTCCTGGTTCTTCTCTATGTCAGTGGGTTCCTGGTTCTTCTCTATGTCAGTGGGTTCCTGGTTCTTCTCTATGTCAGTGGGTTCTGGAGCCTTCTCGGTGTCAGTGGGTTCTGGAGCCTTCTCGGTGTCAGTGGGTTCTGGCACTTTCTCTGTCTTAGTAAGTTCTGGAGTCTTACTGGACCACTTGGCTCCAGACTTCCTGGTTTTTGTCTTCTTGAACGAGGTCATCTTCAGGTCTTTCCCAGAGTTGCCTTCTGAAGACATCTGCTGCTCAGAACTCTTTGGGTCATGCTGCTCTTCCTTTGGTGCAGGTTCCTCCCGTTGTTTTACCAGCGATGGAGATTTCCCTCTTTGATTCTGAGAAACCGTTTTCTCGGTCAGAACCCTTCTGGCCCGTTTCTTCACTTTGTTTTCAGAAATCTCAGCACCAGTCTGAACTTCTTTCCCATCCACGTTCTCCACAGGATTCTCCTTGACCTTCCTCTGTCTCACTGAGGCCTTTTTCTCCACCTCCTTTGCCTTTGAGGGTCCCTTCTCAGATAAGGTGTTGCGTTTCTTTAGAGCCTTGTCAGGAGCCTCGCTCTGTGATGGTGGTTCAATGCTGGGCCTGCTGCTCCTCCTGATGGACAGATTGATGGGGCTCGAGTCATCTTCTTCATCCACATCCATGTCCTCCTCCAACGCAAGGGAGTCGTCCAGCTTGGCTGCTTTGGACTCCGACTTGTCATCTGTGCCTTCAGGACCAGGTTTCTTCACTCGCAGCTTGACTTTAGACACGTCCAGGTCCACATTGCAGCCGGAGTGCCGAGACTTGATGTGGTACTGCAGGTTGCACTTCTTGGAAGCGGCATACTTGCAGAGCGGGCAGAGGAACTGACGCGGGTTCAGGTGCAGCTCCACGTGCTTCTTAAAGTTGCTGCGGTCGGCCGTTTTGTACTCGCAGTAGGGGCAGGACAGAGGCTTGGGACCATTGTGGACCTGCCGGGCGTGGCGGGTCACCTCGTGCTGATTGGCGGCAAGGTAGCTGCAGCTCTCACACTTAAAAGGACGCTCACCTGCAGAGAGGAGAAGATGTCAGAGAGCCGCACCAGTCCGAGTTGCATTATTCCAAGAGGAGCTTCTAACAGACAATTTCCACACTGTATTAACCAACTTAAGAAAATGACTGACTATATTTAAGCAGCCAGGTTCTGAGTAACCCAGACTTGATTCTGAGGAGAACTTTCACAGGACTTCAGTTCTACAAATTAAATCCTACTGTGGATCCATGTTACTGACTTCCAGCTTTGTTTTATTCCTACCAAAGACTTCAAAACTCAAATAAGTACGTTCATGCAAGGGTTCACGTCCAAAACTCATCAACCATGCAAGCACACACACACACACACACACACATCCACACACACAGACCAGGCTGTTAAGTTACCGTGTTAATCCATCAGGGCAGCTTCAGTGGAAACAAACAGATCAACAGTTAGTAACAGAAAAAACCTTCATCTCACTGTCCACCTGCATGGCATCGAGTCTACTGCTGTTCCTACATGTTTATGTTCAGATTCACCAAGAGTTTAACATCTTCATAGCTACAGGACTTTATTCTGAATAAGTGGTCTCCAACCTTTTGCCTGTCAATGACCAGACTTCCTCTCCCTGAAGGGGTTTTGGGTGGGCCGGACCAAACCCTTGATCCTCTGGGTCGGCTCATACGCTTCCAGCTTAGTATTTCTCAACTGCATCAGAAGAAGCACCTGGAAACTTTAACGGCTCAAGCTGCTTGCAAATACCTGGTACCAGCCGACACATGGTCCTGTAGCAGCCTGGGGCCCTGACAGTCAGGGACCACTGTTTTAAAGATGAAAGTTATAGCTAAATGAATATCTCATTTTCTCCAGAAGCAACTGGATCAATAAACCCTGAATAATTTCATCATCAGAGGCAGTAAAGTTTTGATTTTTTTTTTCACAAAGTCAAATATTTAAAGAAAATGTTTCTATTAAGCAGGAGGAGGACTCTGGTCACAATCGGACTTGATCTCATTCAGGTGTCACCATCTCATCCCAAACTATCTGCAGCAGAGCTGATCATCTCCACAGTAGTCTGACAGCCAAAACCTCCCAAAGAAGGTAATACTGAAGGAGGGAAGGAACCTGAATTGCTTTGAACGTTTCAGCAGCCAATCAGACGGTGCTCCCCATCATCCTCCGTCTCACACTCACCTGAGTGAGTCCTCATGTGACGGGTGAGGTGAGTCTTCTGAGAGCTCGAGTAGTCACAGTAGAGACACTGGAACGGACGAACACCTGGCAAACAGAAAGACAAACCATAACATGACCCACCGGAAGCAAATAAGATGACGAGGGAAAAAGAACAAAGAGACTTTGGGACAGAGGGACGCAGGATATATCATGGCTGAGGAACAGAGGGACAGATGGAAACAGGGAATGAGGACAGTACCTGTGTGGGTGCGGATGTGCTGGATATAGTTGCTCTTGCGGTCGGAGAAGTAGGAACACTGACTGCAGGTGTGCAGTTTGCTCGGGAAATGGTTCCTCAGGTGTTTCCTCCAGTGGTACTGGCTAACTGTGGTGTACGCACACAGCGTGCATTTAAACACCCTGGAGACACAGGCGGGTAAGATGTCATTACTGAGCATCAAAGTGATTTTCTGGTTGTGGTCACAGGTGTTCCTACCTGTGGTCGTCGCCCTCCTTGCTGTGGTGCTTCAGGTGAGCGATGTAGTGGTCGTAGCGGTTGGTATTGTAGCCGCAGCGCTCGCACCTGATCAGCCCTTTGATGTCCCCTGCAGCTTCATCGCCTTTATGCTCTGCCTCTCCGCTATGGTTTGCCTCCCTGCCTGACAAAGCCTCGCCTGACTCCGCCTCTTTGGCTTTGCTCTTGCTCCGCCCCTCTACCTGGTTAACCACCATCATCTTACTTATGCTGTGCGTGCTCAGGTGCTTGACAAACTCCTCTTCATTCTGCCCTTGGAAGTGACACGGCTTGCAGCAAAACGGCTTCTTCTTCTGCGCCCCGTCTGTCAGGGAGGAGGGGCCGTCTTTACCTTTGATCCCTTGCTGTGTTGAGGTGGTGGAGGAGCGGGGCTTAAAAGAGGGGGGCTGGTTCTCAGTTTTGTGGTTCTCCTCATCTTCTTTGCTGCCTTCGGCGACAGCTGGCTGGACAGCTGAGTTTGGAGACTCTGGGTACTCCACGATGCACACCTCTCGCTGGTTCTGGTTGTCGTAGCTGTACCTGAAGGGAAATGGAGAGAAATTAGGAGCCGGGTAATTTGCTACTAGAGGAAAGTGACTCACACTTTCTCCTAACCTGATAACACCCTCATCCTCACTGTCAGAATAGCTGGATCCCACCGTCTTCAGTTCCATCATCTCCTTTTCTTCAGTCACGCTACCGTCTCCAATTTCTGGCGGCGTCACCGCCGCCACATTGGCCAGCATCACCAGCTGAGGAGCAGGCAGCGTGTTTCGGGGCAGGTCGCTGAGACCTTGCCCGTCGTCTGCCAGTGAGATGCCTACAGGGAACATCCCGCTTGAGAACAAGGTCTGAGTCGCCATGATGATCTCGACCCCACCAACAGGCAGCTGCAGAAACCAAACAGCGAAGGTTAAAAGGTAGAGGCGGCATCTTTTAGATTTAAAGAACTGGGCTCAAATAAACTCTCAATTTCTGTGAGAGGCTCATCTAGAAAGTATCAGAACATCTGTCACTGATACACCGAACCGAATCTAAATTGAGACATCTAAAGGTTAAGCATTTCACCAACAATGTTTGTCCTCTAATCTGATCTAACTGTGACCATCCTATGGTATCTAGGTATGTGGCCATTTTGAAATAGGACCACAGTCAGCGCCTCACAAAATTAAAGAGATCGGGAAATAAACGGGAAACTTGTGTTATTTAGGAACTTCAATAACAAGGTAAGGTTTTCATGGTGACAGTCACTTTAAAGACATTTTGTTTATTCATAAAAACTGTAAAAACTAAACAGAACATGATTTTCAAACAGAACTTTTCATTTGGGGCTGAAGCTGGTGTCTGATTCTAGGCCATTCCATCGTTTTAGGGAAAATGGACCAAACAGAAGCCAATTTACTAGACTAGATTACTGTGGACTGGCAGTTTTAAAGGCTTCAGACATTTGCTTGTTAAATCATATAGAATATATAAAGACTATTTTAGCCCTCATTCAAGGTCCAGATGGCCTAAATCTGAGATTATTATTATTGTATTTGGTCAAAAATTACGAATATTAACTTTTGATATTCTAAACTCCAGTTGTTTGAACACTAGAGGTATTTTTTATGTTGCCATTTCAAGCGAATGTGTTAAGAAACGTTTTTATATGACCCCAAACGGTCCTAACGGACATACCAGGACCAGATCAGATTGTAGAACTTTAAAAGTTCTATAATCGGCGCAGAAAGTTCAAGAAAAGGTCGAAATAGAAAAGATCTATTTCTTTGTACCAACCTACAACCCGGTTCTGGTTTGGGGCGATGTCAGAGGTCGGTAAAAGCTCTTATTAAAACTCTGTTAAACACTTTATTTACAGGACCATCTGGTATAAATCACACGCTAACTTCGCGTTACACTTTCTTTAAGTTCGGATCCAGAAGCGAACATCGCCCAGGTTCAGTTTTCTACTCTGTGACGCTTTTGAGACGGGGTCCGGATCTGATCCAGATGCTTGGGCCTTGTCCCGAGACTTGGAGTGTTAGCCATGGTCCTGATCAGCCCCGGACAGCGCCTCTGTGCTCCACCTCACCGACTCCATTTTCCCTGAACTGCTCTAACTTTCTGCTGCAGTAACCCCGAAAAACAACCGAACCGAACCGCTCTCTGACCCGCAGACCCTCCCGTACACTCTCTCCACCTCACCTCCGAACTTTAAGATACTTTTCTGAAGATTTCCCTGCTTTGAAAAGGTTTCCCTTCGACGAAGAGCGCAGATAGAAAAGTAGGCAGAAGTTTCCGCACATTCCTCTACAGTGACGCCGTGCTTTGACGTCAGCGCGTCACCCCGTACGTTTGTAGTTTTTCTGTGAAAATGTTAGCGTTTCATATTACAAAACAAGATGGAGGATGAACTATCAGACTTGAATGTATTAGGAATATATATATGACCTGGGTTTGGTTCTGATTTTTCATATTAAGCTATAATTAGTCGGTTTCAGAAAGGTTCTTTCTCAAAGCTACGTGTGGTTCTGAAAAGTTATAAACAGGTCTGCAAAAAAAGCTATTCAAGGTAATTCCGTTGTACATGATTTATTTATCAGATGTGAAGCTAAACTGTAGAATCTGTAGGTTGAAAAGCAGAATATGCCCTCTGATCAGTTTTCAGAAGCTCCTTTAAGCAGTAAGCACACTTCTTTTTTTTTCCACATTGTTGATCCCTCACTGGTGGTTCTGATCAGTTCTCTGAAGCTCCCATCACAGACCTGTGCTCTGGACTTTGAATAGGCCATCCTGTTGTAAATTAGATGTCATGATCCTCTATATTACAGGGGTTCCTTTGCTGCAAAACAAGTCAAATCATCTACTGTGTTTCAGTTTTCTCCAAACATGGGCTTGTCTATTATGCTCCAACATCTATTCAATTTTCAATTCAGTTTATTTATATAGCGCCAAATCACAACATATGTCATCTCAAGGCACTTCACAGAGACAATTCATTTAAATCACTCAGTTTTCTATCTAAGAAAAACCAGCTGATTGCATCAAATCATTGACTCAACAGTAATCCCTCACACCAAGCATGCACGTAGCAACAGCGGAGAGGAAAAACTCCCTTTTAACAGGAAGAAACCTCCAGCAGAACCAGGCTTAGTGTGCGCGGCCATCGGGTTCAAGGAGACAGAAGCAGACAGACAGAAAGAAGCAGACATATAAAAGCTAACTGTCATCAGCTCCACAGGCAGCCTCGTCAGGAAAGAAACAACCAGACATACGAGCTCCAAGCAGCTCCCATGTCAGAGGATGAAAGAGAACATATCCAGTTAGTCACAGGAGGAGAAACAGGACTACACTGAAAAACAGGCCAAGCTCCAGTTTTTTATTTCTCTCCAGGATGGAGCCACAGCAAACAGGAACAGACCAGACGAAGCTACTATGATGAGAAAT
>JAUZNJ010028897.1:0-15766 GCA_034780135.1 Jordanella pulchra | reverse complement strand
GAAAGAATGAATGGTAGCAATATAGTTTATTTTTGTCAGACACAGAAACATGTAGAGGCCCTGAGAAGGTAATGAAATCAATTTCATAAATAAAACAGAGGAGACCCTATACTAATGAAGAAAAATTGCCTTTTTCTGTAAACTGTTACCTAAAAAACATGGCAATTGTTTTTTTTTATTGATAAAGGGTATAACAACAGACTGGCTGGGTACACTTCAACATTAATTTAACTATTCTAAAATTATAGATGCCCATTATTTATCTTAGAACTAAATCTGTTAAAGGTGTAAGATGCTATACGCCTCCTCTGAACTAAAGTTG
This sequence comes from Jordanella pulchra, assembly GCA_034780135.1. Taxonomy (NCBI): domain Eukaryota; kingdom Metazoa; phylum Chordata; class Actinopteri; order Cyprinodontiformes; family Cyprinodontidae; genus Jordanella; species Jordanella pulchra. The sequence continues at coordinate 15,444 of JAUZNJ010028897.1, read as the reverse complement.
ATTGGATGTTATTTATGAGCTAAAATACTAATTATGACATGTATTGTTTTTAACCATAACCCTCCCTTCTTCTGATTTCTTCTTCTTAGTTACGAATTCTCTGTTTTTTTTTCCCCTAGACTTTGAGGTGATCTAGAAACTATCGCAGCAAAATTGACATTTGAGGTGAGCAGTTTTACGGTGTGTTAAATTGCAATTCAGATGATTTATAATGACAATGACAATGAAAGTATTTCCAATTCTAATCCTGACGTTTGCAGGTGGAAAGCCCAATGGGATAAAGAAAAGGTTAAAAAAAATCAGGCGAGACATGCAGCTCTACAGCTGTTGTTATACAAGGCAGTCCTGACAAACATGAAGGGAGATAAAAGTCTGGATTCACATCTCTATTGTGGCATCAGTCTACTTTCAACGAGCCTCAGAAAAATTGGAGCGAGCACAACAGTGAACAAGAAATCCTAAAGAGAAAAAAAGAGGAAGAGAAATGATTCTTGGCAAGGGTGTAAGATATACTGTACTACAGCTGTATTTAATAAAACGCAGGAGTGTTGATGTGAGTGTGGGGAATTTCTCCAAACATTAAACAGAGCTAAAAAGGTCATTGAACTCCCTGTGATGCTTAGACTAAGGATTTCCTCTTTTAAGCACTTTATGGGGAACTGGGGAAAAATCACACAAACGGGTAGGTCAACCTGAAAACTTTCCTCGAGTGTTAAAAATATGACTATTTAACATCTACAACCCAAATTTGGGCTAATATTTTCAGATTCCGCTGCTGCTGCTCATGATGATTGTTACTGTCCAAGTTTGGAGCAGCGGATCACTTTCACCCTTAGGAAGAAGATAACCTTTCAAAGCAAGCACACTCATGCTTACTAAGTATTAAACTTATTTAAAAATCATTTTCCACAACAAACTGAAAAAAAAATTTAAATTCCCAGGTCGCCTTAGAGCTCAAAAGAAAAAAGAATAATCAAGGTTGGACAAAGACAGAGCACTTTGCTCTCAATCTGCAAGTTTACTTGTGGTTCCTAGAATTTCTAAAAGTCTTTTAGTTCTTTTAGTTATCAGGCTCTTATGAAAACAATAACCAGTTTTAGTCAAAAAGGTCTTCTAGTCTCTGTTTTTTCATCTTCATATAGGCTTCATGTAGTGCTCTGGTTAACTGTAACACCATCCCAGATGGAGGCATCAGCTGGGCTGCTGCCATCAACAGCTTTAATGATAGATGATAGAGTTGGACCATGCTCTGTAGTGAATCTTGCTTTCCCCCCTCTAGAAATAGATACAGGCTTAGCTTTTACTTTGACTGTGTGCTCTCTTTTTATATCGTTTCGATCTGAAAACCAGCTCAGAGCTCATCTGCTAAACTGTTTCTTTCCTAGACAGTGCAACCTATGGAGCTAGTTTACAGCTACCTTTTCTAAAATAAAGGACATTTATGGATCAGTGCCTCTGTGTTCCTTTTGTTGTTATATTACTTTTTTCTTTTCAATTTTGCTGCATGCATTCTCTGTGTGAGAAAGTATTGCAAAGTCAATGACACAATGCCAGCAATGTCCACTGTAGCTATATGAACATCCGGTGGAGGGAAATTCTGCTAAGTCAGTGACTCAGTGTTATCATCTGGATTTCCCTAAATGGAAAACATTGAACCAATCTATATTACTTGATGAAATGGTCTCTGTAGAGACTTGGCCCTATATAAATAAACTAAATTAAACTTAATTGAACTGAATCCGGTGGTAGAAGCTACGTCCAATTGAGGCGTCATGTCTATTTTGTTGAAAACAAAAGCAAAATATGTTCTTCATTTTAGGAAGTTCAATAGAATGAAAACCTGTAAACCAGGTTTAATGACTTGGACTGTGTGTGATTGGTTTTAATAAAATCTTGACTACTATAACAAAACAAGTGATCAAATTTAATTGTTGCTTTTTAAACTCATCATATAGTTTTACTCACTGATGGATACAGGCTTCAAGCTACAAACAGATTCAGTTAGTACAGTAGTTTTTAACTGCTTCCTGGCAAAGACATGACAAAAATATCTATTTTATAAAAGGCCCAAAATATTCCTCCTGAAATAAATCCAAAACAGATATAACACTGATTGGTATAAGCATAAACCTTTTAGGAATAAACTTTATTCTAAGTGTAGTCCACACATTTTCAATGCCTTGAGGTTAGTATTCTAGGGGTTCCACACCAGGGAGTACACACCAGAGGCAAGATTTCTCTATTATAGAGCCCATTCATAATGATTTAAGAATTACTATCCTGTCAGAACCTGCTGCTGAAATCTGATATTGTCTTTTGGCCAGAATAACAAAGAATAATGTTTGGAGAACTCACAGACAGGTTTTAAAACCAAATGTTGCTTTTTCTTTTCATTTTTTTAAAGAAATAGACAACATGGCATTTAAGTCAGGCAGATGAGTTTTTGATCTTCTCAAGCTGTGTCTAAATGGTCCACAACAAGAGTCAGTGCACAAGCAGGATAGAAGATATAACTAATCAAAGTAAATAAGAATGAAGGAATTTTAAAACTCAAATTCAAACTGGAAAGCTGTCACCTGCTTCCAGTTTCCTCATCCCAAGCCTCTGCTCCAGCCTATCGCCACAACTCCATGCCTTCACATAAGACGATCACTGTCCAGAAAACACTTTCCTTCTACCAGCCTCCCTGCAGATCCCCTTATTATCCAGCTTCCATTCCTTCACCAATATCGGATATCGGGTTGAAAGAGATCTATAACAAAATATAGGAGAATAGTTCATTTTACTGATGATTTACTTTCCGTTTAACAAAACTGTAAAAACAGGTTTTATTCAAATTATGAGGTTTTCTTTTGAAAACTCCCATTGCAATTGAACAAAAAACAAAACAACTTTAACAAGTTTAAATAAATTAATTTTGTCAAAATGTTGTTTTTATTTACTTTTCATCTCATAAGTGAGCCTTGTTGGAATACAACTTCTAGTTTACTGAGTATAACAGAATTTTGTAAAATCAGCTTTATTGGTCCCTGCGAATTTACATTAACCTACAATGAAATCTGACCTCTACATTAAACCAGCCAGAGTGGCTGGCTATAATGTTTGTACTTGGTGTTTGCAGCCTTCTCAGAATGCACCACTTGGTCACTTTTCCTCTGTAAGTGAAAAAGCCCATTTCCTCACCTTGTACAGGGTTCATAATAAAAAGAACCAGTTGGAAAAGGCTGTTAGTTTAGACATGTGCAGCTAAAATCAAATCAAAAGCTTTTTATTGATCCAAAAGAGAAATTAAATGTTACAACTTTTAAAAGGGTTTCTCCAATGAGCTGTTGTAGATGTTAGTTGGCCCTAAATCTTTTCATTTTCAGATTACCGTATGAATAGCGTATAAAGAGATGTCTAAAGCTTTTTTAAAACCAGACCCTGATTTGAACCTCAAATCTGGATGGATGGATGGATGGATGGACGGACGGACGGACGGACGGACGGACGGATGGATGGAAGAAAGAAAGAACAGAAAGATGGAGCGAAATAGAGAGAAATATATGCAAATCAAAATTAAAATTTGCATTGAAAAATTTTACTTTTAATGCAAGGAATCAGACTCTGGCTAGTTGCAAACTAAAGTACCAGTATAAGTCAGATAAAGTAAATTACAGGGTTGACATTGGCATTGTGTAGTTAATGATTTGCAGCATTAGACTGTGCACTGTTTGAACTGTATATACAGTTTGCCTGCTTCCTGGAACCCTTCTGATAAGTTTCAGTTCTCGCTGGGTTGCCTGTGGTCTCACCTGAGCTGTGAACAGGTCAAGGCATGGCTCCAACACTGGTGAGTTCCTTTTAGCTCTCTAAACATTAAAAGGTGTTTTATACAATTGTTCAAATTATTCACTTATCTTTTTCTATTAGCTTTTATCTTAAGCAACAATGGTAAGGTGTAAAACAGCTTTGGTTCAGTAGTTATTACTTAAGGCCCATAATGACTGACTTAACACTTACAATTTTATGTCTGTTTGACAATGTTGTGAAATTTTTAATTATAATGAATATTGTTTAAAGTTATAATTAAAAATTATAATAAATAATTTCACTATTTCAAGCAAAATCCTCCTCAGTGAGAGGATATTTTATGTACATTAGAGAGATGTAATTAATAGGGGTCTTAGAATTTAACAGTGCACTCTCACATTATATGCCTGTACAAAAATAAGGCTGTCCTAAATTCCCCCAGTGAATAATCGTGAGTTCAACCAGCAGTAGGTATGAAATAATCACAGCTTTGGGTCAAATGTAGAAGTAAGGATGTAGAACACAAGGATGGTCAAATAACTGTTGTTGGCTGGAGGTGGCAAGCAAAAAAAGCCTAAGACATGGTACTAAATTCACATGGGTCCTAGCTTCCATTACTTAAGAGTAACGTGCTCTAAGACAGCAAGCTTTAAACTTCACCTAGTCACTGGGGACTTGATATGGGTCCAGTCCAACAGCCTTCTTACAGAAATTAAAAAGTTGGGAATCTGCCAATGATTAATTTAGACAGAAGATACTTCTTTGAAGAAAGGATAAAAGTGGAGGTCCAAATTTTGGCATTAATTTGCATTTAACTCAGTTCAATTCAATTCATTTCTATTCATATAGCGCCAGTTCAAAACTCATGTCATCTCAAGGCACTTTACACAGGCAATTCAATCAAAATCATCCAGTCACATTGATTCAAAGTTTTCTATCTGAGAAAAAAACAGCTGATTGTATCGACTCATTGATTTGACAGCAATCCCTTATTTAGTGTTTCAAACACATTGCTGCACCTTGGTGCTTCAGTACTATGGCTTTTGAAGTTTGGCCCAAAGGCTCTTTCCTGCCCATCTCAGGTGGTGGCTACCATCTCTGTGTCTCTTTACTCTGGGATACATTTGGATACCTGGGTCTCTGGTCCCCTTTCCTTCAACCCTGGCCTCTTTGGGGTGAGGGCTGGGGCCCCTCATATCTACTATTTAGCATATCTACCCTCACACTCCTTTACAACTGACCAAAAAAATAAAAAACAGTTTAAACCCAGGAACAATCAGCTTTTAGTGGCAGTGGGAACAGCACACCGATTGCCTTCTATGGCTTGGCTAAGGGAACACCAGACCTGTGTCCCACTAATTATGTCATGCCCTTGAGTGACCGTACGTACCTCATAACATTTACCACACAATTACCAAATGGTACCTTATGGCAACAGCTATGATGGTGCACTTTTAAAGGAAGATCTGTAGGGATATTATCCAGCACACAAATATAAATTGTCAATGCTAGATTGGCAAACGGGACATTCAAAAACAAAAAGATCCTACAACAGCTAACCATGATAGCTGTTTGCAATTACACTGATGTTTTTATATACTGCATATTTAACTCTTAATCCTTCCCCAACTCTTCTGTTTTTCTCTATTTAAGTTTGACTGTGATGCAAAGCCAGGGGATCTGATAGAAATCTTTGGAGGGATTTATCACCATTGGGCTGTTTATATTGGAGGAAATGAAGTGGTTCATTTGATTCCTACAAGTAAGTAAACTGTCACATTTTGGGAATTTACATGACAGCATAACAATAGTCTTCCTTTTTTCCTTAATTGGGTTCTCAGGGTCAGATACAGATTAGCAATTAGTGCGGATTAAGTTTTCAACTTTATAAGTATAGTCTTTTATCATGTGCTCCATTAAGCCAATAGAGATGGTGATCTGGGCCAGCTGCTCACCTTTCTTGACAGCAGCAAAGCTACAGTCAGGCGTGAGAGGATCTGGGAAGTGGTTGGGTCCAACCAATTCCATGTCAACAACCTACTGGATGACAAGTATGAACCTCATGACCCCAGCACTATTGTCAGCAATGCTGTGAAGATGGTCAGCGAGGAGCGTCCCTACAATGTTGCCACTCATAACAGTGAACACTTCGTCACAGAGCTTCGATATGGCAAACCAGAATCACGACAGGTGAGCTAATTTCTATAAAATTGCTTTCAGAAAAAGAAAAAAAGTCTCCAGTTGTGGTTGGAAATATTACTTTTTCATTGATAAAGCAACTACAATGTGTCAAGGTTCACCAACTTTAATTTTATAAGACCAATAAAAGTGTTTGTCCCTAAATGCATTTCTTAGTGTAATCAGTTTTTTTCTGTTACCTTTGAAGGAAGACTTTTTTCTCACTTAGAGCCTGATTTGGCTGAAATGTGACAATTTCAAAGGAAAACCCATTCATCTCAGCAATATGGAACCTGTACCCCTTTCTCAACAATGATGCAACAATTTCTGAACAATGATGTTTTTATTGGTTTACATTAGTTTGAATGTTAGAGAAAGGATAAACATGCACCATCATAGGGGATGAAACAGATTTGGAGGGTCACAATTCTCTTTCTTAAATTTAGCCTGTTTTTTGTTTGTTTTTCAAAGTCACAGAAGTTTGTATTGTGTTTAGTGTTGCTTTGAAGTTCATTCAGAGTTTTACCTCCAGCTGACTATTTTTTTTTTATCAAATCAGAAGCTTACAAAGAGATAACATTACAATCTCAGAATGTTCCTTAAGTCTGTGAGTTTTATTTTATTTGTATGTATTTTTAACTTTTCACTGACCTAAAACACGATTATTTAAGGCTCATTTAATGAGAAGCAATATGTCTGTTTGTGACTGGATTAACGTGGCCCCAAGAATTTGGTCACCAGCTCATTACATGGTGCAACACTGCTAGTGATGGTATGTTGATGACAGTTAGGTTGCTTGTATAATAAAAATGTATGATAAGTGTTTGTAGTGTTTCACTAACAGTAACAGGACATATAGCCTTTGTTTGTTTGTTTTTGCAGGTTCAAAATGCTGCTGTGATTGGAGGTGTTGCCACAGCCGGTGTAGCAGTTGCGGTTTTGGGTGCTGCCTTGTTCTCTATCTTCCGTCAAAATAAAAACAAAAAATAAACCATAGACCCATCTCTCCTTTTGAGTAAAAGCACCGCCCCCTGCAGTATTCCTATTCTCCTTACTGCCCGATTGGATGGCTGCCCCTTTCATTTACCAAATAAAATTTCCTCTGTTATTTTATTGCTTTAATAAGAAATTCTGCTCCACCCAGTGGTGTTCGATGCCATGAAGCTGCTAAGCTAAGTTAAAAGAAGTTAAAAAAAATCTCTAAAAATGTTTATTAAAATCCCCAACAATTACGATCAGTAAATCTACAAAGACTTGAAGTTAGCTACAATTTAATTCTGATACCCAATGTTTAGTTGCACTTTTCTCAAGTGTAGAGTCCCAGCAACTGTTTCATATAATCACTGCAGTGAAGAATTCCCTTGAGTTGTTTTTAGGTATAACGGTCCTTGCAGAAAGAACATTGTTCTTGCTACCATGAGTAAAATATAAAATGTTGATTTCCATACAGACAATAAATTGGCCTTTACACTAGAGGAGGAACCTAAACGTTTTCCAAAAGAATAGTCACTGTCTTACATATTTAACCAGCGTGACCTTGAAATCTCTTACATGGCATCTGTACACACCTGCTGTTCAAACACTGCAAAGACAAAGTACATTACAAATAATGATGTAATACCTTCAGAAGGTCATCATGATATTTAGGAAGTTAGACTTTAATCAGTTTGTTATCACTTCATCATCTAGATGGAAGTCACAAAATTTTGTTGGTACCCATTTGCATACATAAAACTTAATACAACATAATGACAAGAAAACAGCCTTTAACTAGAGTTAGAGAGAAACTACAGAACAGAGATGCATTTTAATGTGGGCATTTCAGTCAAAATAAAGCAACATTTTTTTCTGTATATTTAACAAAACCAGTAAGTAATATTGACAGTTAGCGTTTCAAACTGGAACAATGGGGTATTCATTTGTTACAAAGTATTAGTTGTTTTCTTCCAAGTTGTCAGAAAGACACTTGCCCTCAACGTAAAGCTGCCTTTCCGGAAGAATGCCCCAATTTTCATGATGTTGCTGTATCACGCCACTTCTGAAGGCTGAAAGATGAAAAAGAAAAAAAAACATTTTCCCAAACTAGATATTAGCTTAAAAAAGGTTGCTGCACTATGGAGGTTAACAGAAGAGCAGTTTTATCTCAGTTTAAGGAGAAATTATCCTGCTGTGCCTCACATCACCCCTGCCTGATTGGCAAAAGGGGGCATTTGTTTACTGTGCAGGTGCAGCGGCAACAATATAAAATCTTCTTGGACAGGGGGCAGTACAGTAAGACTTTTTCTTGATTGTGATGAATGAGGAGAATTGAAACATAGTTTAAAACACAAAGTGGATTTTGCATGATATAGGCCCTTTTATTTAGATACTTTGATGATTTAGTCATATTAAATTCCATAATTACTTTCCTTCATCCTAAACACTCCCCCACCTATTGGGATTCATCACACCATTTCCCACAACTGGCTGCCAACTTTGGTAGCAATTTTGAACATCTTTTTTTGGGCGGGGTTATGCTTTTATGTCCAGTTTATGTCCCGTAGAAAATGTACCATCCATCTTTTACATTGCTATTAGCAAAAAGCTAATCTTGTAAATCAGGAAAAGAACTGCATTCAATACCTTTTTACAGAACTCCTAACATTTAACACTGTAAAACACAACTTATCAAATGAGACACTGAGATTTTGTCACTTCAAATTGCCAACTGACATTTTTTTTTCAAAGTGATCCTGTCACATTGGACGCCACTCGCCTGACCCACATGCAGAAAAACCCACAGGAGCTCGAGAAATTAGGTAAATTGAGTTTTTGATGCACAGATCAATAGATGGTGAGGTGTGAAGGAAAAGATTGGGATGCTGGAGCCACAGTTCTTCTTAAGAGAGGAGGGGGTCTGATTGGTGGAGGAGACGAGGATAGGACGAGCGAGGACTCGTCGGAGGGCAGGCAGGAGATCAGCTGATGAGCGTGACTTCTCCAGATGATGGGGGGAAAATCCGGATGAGGGTTGCACAAAGAATCCTTGGAATAGATCGGAGATCTCGAACAAATCTGCAGGAGGTTAGAGAACACAAACTCGAGTTAACAGGAAGCTCTAGGAAATTCTCAGAATAAAAAAGGCTCAGAGGGGCTTTAAGGTACCCTAATAGGCTAACACTCAGGCCCCGGAGAGATGGTTGTCCGCTCCTCTTATGCTGGCGTTGATGAGGCTGATGATGCACAGGTGTGCGTGAGCCACCCTCCTCCAGAAACCTCCTCATGGCTCCTCCTGGTGTTTAAACCCCTAGTGAAATAAAGCTTGTTTTAGGTTTATAACATCCAAAACATGTTACTGTAGCATGGTGTACCATGCGGTCAATCTTGTTCGCCTTGTCTTTTCTCAACAGTAAACACATTAAATGATCAAAATCATTAAAGAACTTTGTTTTAGCTAATCTCTGAATCTCTGTATCCCTAACTCCTTTTGTCAGACCTTTTACCTCTTTTCTCACATTGTAGCTTCATGAGAGAGCTTCATGTTGGCTCTTCAATGTGATCCTTAATGAAGAGACAGTTCAAGGAGGAGACAGAATTATGTGTTTCTTGGTCCTTTGTGACTTCAGACAGTGGGGGGTGCAGCAGGGCACACCTCTGTGGGAGGTGTCCTGTAAACTTAGCTGAGTTGGGGGTTTGCAAAGCAAATTCCATTGAGGCCATCTGCCTTCTGCCCCAGTGAAAATGCTCAAGATGAAACATGGACATTCTTCCTCAGTGTCCAAAATTTACCATCATGGTTTCATGGCACTACAACTGTGTGTGATAAATGTGAAAATATACTTTTACCAGGCCACCTTTTGCGACTGGATTTCCAATGAGAAAATGGTATTATTAGGCAGAGTAAAGAGGAAATACAAGTCTTAGAATAATGTAATAATTGTAGTTTTTTTATCTAATGTTTGCTTACATGATTTTTGGAAATGATAGTTAATATATGCTTTTACTTTAACATGTAGTAGTAGATACATTTTTTAACATGCGTATATATACTTTTGAACAAGGAGGCGACCACAGGGACCTGTTCCTATTATCACCAAAATCCTATGTGTAACAGATTTATAATAAAGCACACTGAGACTCTGACTGGGAAAGATTCTTAGGGAGGAAGATTCCCAATAGGACCTGCTAACTGCAGGTCTATCAGTCTATCAATGATAGACTTGTTATGAACTTGTAGAGGGTCAGGATGGTCGTTAGACCAAGAAGTGCTAATTTACAAATCATTAAGTGATGGCACACAGCTGTGTTCCCCCTACCCTTAGAGTTGTGTGTTTAGTGTAAATATTGGCCCCTACCTGTTCTAATAAAGTTGCGAAGAGGAAACCAGACTAACTCAGAACTTATTTGAGTTAGCCCTTTGATGGTTCTCCACCCGCAGGTAAAGACAATCTCTCATTCTTGTGTCTTATTTCATTTATAGATGTTTCGATCCAACAAGAAGTTCATTCAGATACAACACCATTCAGCCTCACAGCATGAAGCCTGCCTTCAGAAAGTCTTGGCCTTGGAGGGTCCAGTCTTGGTTGTTGGGACTCTGCATATGAGGTTGCAGTCTTGGTCTTGATCTTGATGGGTTCAGTTTTGGTCTTGATCTGTAGGATCCAATCTTGGCCTTGGGTCTTGGCCACGGAGGGTCAATTTTTGAGCTTGTTCATATAAGGTCCAGTCTTGATCTTGGCCTGGGAGGGTCCATTATTGGTCTTGGAAGGCCCAGTCTTGGTCTTGGCCTATGAAAGACCGGTCAGTTTTGGCGTCTGAGTGGTCTAGTCTTGGTTTTAAGTCTTGGCCTCTGAGGGTCCAATCTCGGTCTTGGAAAGTCTAGGCTTGGTTTTGAATCTCGATCTTAGAGGGTCTGCTCTCGGAGTGGGTCTTCGCCTTGGAACGTCCAGTCTTGATCTTAGGCCCTTCCTCCTGAGGGTCCAGTCTCGGTCTTGAAAGGTCTAGTCTTGGTCTTGAGTCCTCGGCTTGAAGGGTCCAACCTTGGTCTTGGGTCTTGATTTTTATGGGTTCAGTTTTGGTCTTGATCTTGGCCTTGGAAGGTCTGAACCTGTTCTTGGGTCTTGGCCTCGGAGGGTCCAGTCTTGGTCTTTGCCTTGAAAAATCCAGTCTAGGGTCTTGGCCTCGGAGGGTCCAGTCTTGGTCTTGGAAGGTATTAGTTATGGGTCTTAGCCATGAAGGATCTAAGCCATGAAGGATCTAGTCTTGAGGTTGACCTTGGTCTCAAAAGAACAGTCTTGTCAGTGGTCCAGAAGGGACAGTCCCAAACTTTGGACAATGAAGCAAATTAGAATAAAAAATGCTGAATAACTGTACCCAATGCAAGCCAGGGGTAATTACCTGTAAAGATAAGACTGAAAAAGGCTGAACTACAAGCTAGAATGGCAGTTTTTCTAGTTTGTTTCCTATAAACAAAATAGTAGATCACACTGCTTTACTTAACATTAAATTAGAATTATCAAAATTTTGTTTCAGCAACATGATTTGGGTTTCAGACCTGACTGAACAGTTTTTAAGTTAGCAGAAAACCTAATTGTCAACTTTACAAATAAAGGTAAACTGTGAAAAAAGATAAAGATTATTAAAGGACAGTAACAGGCAGTGATGAGGGTAAAAAAAATCTAAGACTGTCAGTGCCTGTGCCTGTGTCAGTCAGAATGTATGTTTTTTTTTATTCAGCAGCGAGTGACCATGTTGTTTTTATTGTGTAAATTCTGCTAAAGGCAGACAGAAGAGATGTAGTGCCAAGTCCATCTGACCAGGTCTTCCATTTGACACAAAGATTGCATTGACTGTTGTCTTTGCACCTGCTGAAGTCAGGGAAGACATGGCACAAGCACTTCCTGCGCACAGATAGGGTAACAACTGGGTGCACTGCAAGAAGCCCAACAAACTGTGTTTAGCTGTCCCTTTCTTCACCAAGAAAATGCACTTGTGTTGCTAAATTATTACAAAGTAGTAAATAATGGCTGTAGCTACTAATACAAACTGTTATTTCCAGTTCTTACATTTGTCTTTTCCGTTTTAAGTACATTTTCCTTTTTAATACTGTAATTTTTTTAAGTTTTTAAATACTTTTTTATCTGTTTTTAATAGTGTAATTTTGTGAAGTACACCAGTCCCCGAGGCAAGAAACCACCCAAAGGATGATCCTGCCAACCCTGTGCTACACGGTTTGGACAATACTTTCCACATCAAAACTTCCCTCTTGTAACTCTTATGTAAATTTGGATTTTAGTCAAACTCCTTTAACAGGCCTTAGGATATACCACCCAAAAGTAAAGTCTAACATAGCCCCGGTGGGGATCTGAACACCTGTGGAGTTCTGCATACCTGTTTCTAACATCTAGGCTGTGGAATCTGAGTCAGACAATGAGAACAAATGATTATCTCTTCTTTTTATACATCTGGTTTCAAAAGCATGTGCTTCTATGTTTTGGTCTATCACATAACATCCCATAAAAGTAGACTGTAGTTGTGGCTAAAACTTGTGAAATAGAAAAAAGTCCATGAGGCATAAACAATTTAGCAAAGTGCTGAATGAACAGTAATCATTTTGCTTTGTTCCATTCGAACCCTCAATTGTGAAACTTTAAATAGCAACTTTACTTTTCTAGTTTCAGTTTAAAGTTTTAAAACCATGAGAAACCAGCAGGCTTTCAACATGACAGATGATCCAAACAATGGAGAGAGAAAATAAGGCCTCTCAATTGTTCTGAGTCCTATTACTGCTGAAATAAATGCGGCAGACCTCAAGCAATCAAGGTAAACTATATCAACCAAGTAAAGAAACTGGATACAATTGGTGAAAAAAAGTTTATTTCAAAATGTTCCACATGGGAAAGAGAAAAAAAGATGCTGTCTCCAAAAGTGAACTGTGGTGTCTAAATACTCTCTGGATTTCTACCACACAGACTTGGGGAGCTGACTGAGGAGAGAACAACCAGGAAATGCCTGTGGCTGTGCCTTTAAGTTTTTCATGGCAGCGTTATAAACATATAGAGCAATAACATCTCCTGCATGAACTCACTCAGTCCACAGAACTGTGGCTTGTGTCTTAAAAGCAGCACTATGCGATGAATGCCTTCTGTTTGTGTTACGTGTCTCCTGTTGCTCCTACATGCATGTTGGTTTGTATTTTGGTTCCTCAGAGGAATAGGGGATACACATAAAAGTGCATATGTTTATTTCTAAATGTGTAAATGATTCTGTTTGGCCCGACGCAGGTAGTTTTACAGAGCCTGACACACAGGCATACCAATGTGTCAGAAATAGACTGCAGGTAAATAGTGAGGGTTGTACCTCTGCTGAAAAGGCTTATCTGTGTAAAATAAAAAATAAAAATCAATAAATAGATCTTTGCATCCATTGAAATAACTACCAGTACCCCAACCACCCCTTACCTCCCTTCCCAGATGGAAATATAGATATGCATTTTATTTATTGTATACAGTTGTAGAATTGTGGGGAAACACTTTCCAACCAAGTCATTTACATATTTCAGCAAGGCTATTGAAATATTACGATTCTTCTAAGCAAATTTAAATTAAATTCTTCTTTGTGGTTCACTATGTTGTAAAATCTTTGAAAAGATACTTCTGATCAAGTGTTTCAAGACAACACAAACCTCCGTGCATTTCATTGGGATCTTCTGTGACAAACTAACCCAAAGTGAATCATGAAATTAATTACATACCTGTTTTTGTTTTTTCGGCATTCTGCTAAGAAGTGCATGAGGTAAAACTTTACAATAAGGTGCACAAAAGGTAATTAACTACTAGAGAACAGCCAGGGAACTAGTATGAAACTGATGGGTAGTTAACCCGTACTAACTAGAGAACATCCAGAACAGCCTTATATAAAGGACTGATGTTTTTCATCAAAAATGTGCACCTTCCCAGTGTTTGCTAAAGAACAGAATCCCAACAGCATGATACTGCAACCACCTTCAGTTTTACCTTGTACCTTTTCAGGTGGCAGCAACCCAGCGGATATTTCCCTCCAGGATGGTGTCACAGCCAAACAGAACCAGACCAAATGAAGCAGAACGATGAAAAGTGGTCCCTATGTCCTCCAGCAGCCTAAGCCTATAGCAGCATAACTACAGAAAAAACTTAGGATAACCTGAGCCACTAACTATAAGCTTTTTCAAAAAGGACAGTTTTAAGCCTAGCCTTAAAAGCAGACAGAGTGTGTGCTTCTCAAACTAAAACTGTTAACTGGTTCCACAAGAGACAAGCTTGATAATTGAAAGAGCTGCCTCCTATTATACTTATAATTCTAGGAACCACAATTAAACCTGCACTATGAGAGCGAAGTGCTCTGTCAGGAAAAATAAGGTATAATCAGATCGTTGATAGAATGGAGTGGTTATTTAGGTCTTAGGTCTGAGAAAAGGGATTTTCAATTCTATTCTGGATTCAACAGGAAACCACTGACGAGAAGCAATAAGGGGAGAAATATGGCTTTCACAATTTCAAATTCTGCTTTATATGTTATTATTACACTCAAAAGAAACAAATTGTTTTATTTGAATGTGGTAAGCACAATACTTTTAACCCTCATTCTGACCAATATGGTCACTAAACACTTGCAAAATGCCAATACTTATGCATGTATTTTATTTATTAATTTTATCGCTGCTTTTAATACAATGCAAACCCGTATTTTATTGCAATGACTTTTTAGGGGTAGAGGGAGGGATGGTTCACTGGATCAAAGACTTTTTAGCCAACCGTCCACAGCGTGTACACCAGAGACTTGGTCTCAGATGAACTTGTCCTTAACACATGGGCCCCACAAGGATGCTGTCTGTCCCTTGCTCTGTTCTCTGTATACACCAATGAAATGTCACTCCACCATGATGATTTTAGATTGGTGAAATATGCAGATGATATGGCTTTAGTGGGACATTTTTTTTATCAGAATCACAGTACATCTAACTATGAGAATCATGTTTTTAAGTTAGAGCAGCGGTGTAAGAAAAGCTCACTTTTACTCAATGTATGTAAAACCAGGGAGCTAATTCTTAACTGCAGAGGTGTCCCATCACCCCTTTTACGGTACAAACAAAATGTTGAAATTGTTGACTGTTTCAAGTATTTGGGCACATACTTTAACACAAAATTGAACTTCTCAGATAATATTGATGCCATATGTAAGAAAGCTAACCAAAGGTTGTTTTTAATAAGAAAATTGAAAGGCTTTGGAGTTAGCGGCAACAATTTGGAGAGGACCTATGTCAGCTTAATAGAAAGTGTCATAACCTATAACATCTCTGTTTGGTATGGCCACCTCACCCTATCTAATAAGAATAGGCTGTCCAGAGTTGTGAAAAATGCTGGGAAAATTATAGGGAAAGCCCCAAAACAACTGGACAGGCTGTACTGGAATGCAGTTGATAGGAAAACGACAAACATTTTAGATGACAACACCCAC
>JAUZNJ010028896.1:0-15766 GCA_034780135.1 Jordanella pulchra | reverse complement strand
ACAGTAGGCTGACAGGAAAGGGGGGATGAGAGAGGGGGGGAGACATGCGGGAAAGGACCACAAGCCGGATTCGAACCCGGGTCGCCCGCACTAAGGACTAAGGCCTCTGTACATGGGTCGTGCGCACTAACCACTGCGCCACCTGCATGCCCCTCTTCTTCGTTTTTTCCATCATGGCAACATGGCTGCTAATCTCCTAAAGCTTCAAAATCTTGTGAACTAAAACATATTGTCAGTGGTGTTCAAAGGCTTCCCAGGCAAACATTTCAGGGTTCTTTTTCATAAAACCTGGCAAGGACCTGGCAACCAGGGAGGACTCTCTGATGGTCTCAGCACTGTGATCAATTGTTAACAATTCAGCTGCATTCTTCAAGAAATAGTTTGAAGGGATTTAGGTTTTTTATTTATAGAATCTGAAAAGTTTTCTCTTATTATTTATGAAGACAGTGAAAGTTGTCTTTTACTGAACAGGGTAACAAAATGATAAATTATCTATTAAAAAAATGCAAGGAAACTCTTTTAAACATCTTCTGACAATAATTCAGACTCTCTTGGTCTCTATTTTTGCAAAAGTTCTTTTAGAGTTTTTGTTTGGGTTTTGACCACTTTTCTGTTCAGTCTTGATACTTTATTTCTCATCCAGCTCATATTTCCGTGTATGACCTGGAACTGCGCTTCTATTATAGGATATTGCAATAACATTTGTTTTAAATTACCATAATAAAGTGCACTTATACTCCAATTCATTTCTACAACCAAAACTCGACCCAGGACTAAAATAAGGTCTTTTCATTAGATCATCAGCTGGTTTATGTTGCCTTCCTTGTTCTTGCATTATTCATAGATCGATGTTAGGTGGCTGAACAAGCAAAAAAGAAAAGGGAAATATCTTGTTCATTATGAATAGTAAAGTCCTAAATAAATCAGTTGATACATCAGAGAATTAATACAATATATCTAATGTCATTTTAATATCAAACTACATGTGAACAATGTGACTCAGATAGAAATCCAGGTCTTTCTGGGCTGGCCCCCATTTTTTACTTTTAATCTCCTTTATATTTAGTTTTAAAAATTGAATATGGTGAGTGATCTAAAATCAGTCTTAGCACTACCATCTTCTCTCTGTTAGGAAATCTGTACTGATATCTGTAATCTATTCCAACATTTTAACCCTTTTAGAGTCTATCCCTTCTGAGAAAGAGATAGAGTCTCGTCTTGCTGCACTGAAAGCTCCCAGCCAGCCAGTTCCTTCTGCAGTAGAGATGGAGGATCGTCTGGCAGCTCTGAGGGATCAACCACCTCCATCACAAGCTCCTCGACCGGTGAGCTCTCCTTGATATGAGTTAGACACGAATATATGTCTGGTTCAGAGAACTAAATATTCTGAATGTCCTATATGTTCACACACCAGGTACACCAGCCCCCTGAAACCAGGACTCAGACTGAACAAGCTAACGATCTGATTACTCAGATGGCAGAAGAAGTTGCAATTGATGAGCAACTATCAAGTCCAGAAGACAGTAAATTATTACTTGTCTCACTAATTGTATCTTTACAGTTCTGGTTAGATGTTGATTGCAATCATTATTAACCTGAACATCGTATTTTGAACTTTTAATAATACATTTAAGTCTTTTTTAATTAACATATTTGGATAAATGAATCTTAGCAAATTGCAACAAAACTCAAATAAGGCCATTTGAACTGGTCGTGGTTTTAATGGCTTTATGGTAAAGGAGGAGGACCGTAAACAAACCACGATATAAATTGGAACACAGTCAGGTGTTTGAATGAGCTTAAACAGTTACCATTAACTACTAGGATTACCTCAACTTCAACCGTATTGAAAATATCTGAATAAGGTTAGTGCCAAGAAATCTACCAATTTAAATTGTCTATATTGTTTGTTTGTTTGTTTTTACAATAGGAGGAATATCCCACCAAATATGTCAGAAAGTTGTGCTTTTTCTGCTATTTGCCCAGTGATATTTATCCAAGTATTAGACAAGTTGCATTTGTATTTGCCGCATGAACCTTTATCTTTACCTCTGTTATTATTATTATTATTATTATTATTATTATTGTGCTTTTA
Source organism: Jordanella pulchra (assembly GCA_034780135.1). Taxonomy (NCBI): domain Eukaryota; kingdom Metazoa; phylum Chordata; class Actinopteri; order Cyprinodontiformes; family Cyprinodontidae; genus Jordanella; species Jordanella pulchra. The sequence goes on along the minus strand of JAUZNJ010028896.1, from coordinate 13,671 downwards.
ATTCTTGTCTTTTAAACTCATTTGAGTTTTTGTATTTCATATGATCCATTTACGCTGAAAACAAATTGTTCGGGATGTGGCATTGAAAGGCCAAGCGAGACACCAACTTTATGTTAACTATGAGTGTCGTAAACTTCCGACAGGCTTTCACTAATAATATGGCTAGTTTTACAGAGCCTGAAAAAGTTGTCTTTATTATTTTCCCTAAATAAAACAAAAGGTTTTTGTACTTTGTCCTTTCAAGGTGTGGATATGAATGATCTGAACAAAGGGGAGGGTGCTGCTTCAGATGAGAACTTGGAAGACAACCAGGGAGGGATTCGGAAGCTGGAAGCAGAGAAGGACCGTCTGCTTGAAGAGGCAATGAAGGAGCTGAAGAATGAGCACCACTCCCAGGATCAGATCCTCCATATGGCCAAGAGGCTGGCACAGTTGAAGGGGCAGGACCCAGATAAAGGTAAGTGGAGCTAAGGGCCCTGTAATCTTGTCTTTTATTGTTGTTTTATGGCAGAATTTCAAAGAACAAAGCGAGACAATGCAGTGCAATCTCTATAGATATAAGAAAGGTGTTTGTATGCTTGTTAAATATAATCCCACCCTTTTTTATGCTTCATGTTTAGTAACAGCGGATGACTTCAAACAACCTGACAGTGAAGAAGAGACTGAGGAAGAAGCTGTGAGGAGAGTCTTGAAACAGGTTAGGCATAATTCTGTACATGGATGCTTAAAAACGGATCCCCTACTAAACCAACAAAAGCTGTTGTGTAGTATGTAGAACTGCCATGATGGCCACAAGAGGCTGCTGTTTGGCCATTTTAATAATACTTTGTGAGATGAAATAGAGACATGATTTAAATTTTTGTTCCAGCTCTCAGAAGAAGCTGCACTCGATGAAGCCAGCGGGTACAACATACCTATAGAACAAAGCGGACCCAAGAACAGAGAGAAAAAGAAAAGCTCTAAAAAAACAGTACTAAATAAAACCCAACCACTAGATTAATAGCTTTTACTTGTTTGGTCACCTAGAATTTAAGCCACGCTTGTTTTGATGTTTTAAAGACTCCCACACAGAAGAGCAAGACTCCTCCAGCCGCCGCTGTACATCAACCTTCAGAGAGTGACGAAGAAGAACTTCCGTGGTGCTGCATCTGTAACCGGGACGCCATCCTCCGCTGCCACACCTGTGATGGAGACCTGTACTGCAGCCGCTGCTTTCGGTAGGATAACATCCATTAATCATCATAAAAACATCTCAGATTCTAGTCCATGACTCAAAAGCCTTGGAAAATCTTCACTCTGCCCTCAGAGAAATGATTTTGAATTCATATCCTGACCCAGATAAATCCCGCACAGCTTGCTACCATACTGTTTAGCAGCATGATTATAAAGAATTTACTATGATTAATTATCAATCTGCTCTCTATATGTCCTCAGGGAAGGCCATGATAAATATGACAGGAACGAGCATCACACCAGTAGCTACAGTGCTCCGAAGAAGAAGAAGAAGACATGATACTAAAAACGTTTGTCCTATTAAACTGAGCTTTAATGATTGTAGGGCTACTATTTATCTTCATAAGGTGTACAGTAGTCGTCTTAAACAGAGAAGGAAAACACTGCTAGAAACATCATAACACATTATGTTCTAGTGCCTTGCATAAGTATTAATAAATGCTGTCTGATGTGTTCATGCATTTTATGGGACAACTAAAAACTTGCATTTATTGGGATTTTCTGTCATAAAAAACCACAAAGTAGCAGTGGAAGAAAAATGATCACACTGTTATCAACCTTTGTTACAATAATTTGTGCTCAGCCCCGTGTTGTCAGCACTTCATAAAATCACCTTCTTTTGTTATTAAATCTGCAGATATTTTGGGAATCTTCTTCACATCTATGAATAGATGAATATTTTTTTCAATATTTCTTTGTTTGAAAAGTTCAGACTCAATCGGATTGGAGGGAGCAAAAACTCTGACTGGTTTTGATTGAATCTATTCCGTTGTAGCTTTTCATTTTTTGTCTTTCTTGTTTTGCATGAAGGTTTCTCCTGCTTTCTTCCAGGTCGGCCCTCTATAAAGCTCCCTCTCTCTTCCTTTCAGTTCTGGAAAGCTTTCTTATGCTTGCTGATGAAAATCATCCCTGATGCTGCCACCGTCACTCATTAGGCTGATGTGCTATGAGTTGTCAGTTTTAGGACTGAGAGGCTTTTAAAAATTCTTAAATAGTTCATTTTTGTCTCGTCTGACAAAAGCACTTTCTTTCCACATTTTCGGTGTCCTTTATATGGCTTACAGCATAAATCAGCCAATCAGTCTTCTGTTGAGTTTTATTTTGTTTATTTTTTTACAACTTTGCCTGAAAGTCCAGCTTGTTTTTTTAGACCACTCATAGTTGGGGTGGTAATGGATTCTGCCACCTGAGCTGTGCATCCCTGCAGCTTCTCTGGAGTAACAAAGCTCCACTTTTCTGATCAAAACTGCCCCAGTCCAGCCTGACTCTTTAAATAGATGTCTGTAGATGCCATAACTTTAGGTGTCAGTTTTGCCGTAACATACTGTCCTTAGTTTCGGTTGATGGGTTGAACATTTCTCTATATGATGTTTAAAGCTTATTAATCTCAACCTATTTTATCCTCATGATAAATTTGTCCCTGGCCTGTCTGCTGTGTTTCTGAGGCTCTTTGTTCACCAATGTTCTCTAAAAAACCTCAGAGGTAAAAAAAAAAAAAAAACGAGCTACATTTATATCGAAGTGAAACGGCTCGCTGTTGTTTTAATTTAATGAGTCAGTAACTTTAGGTGGTTGAACTTTATTTTGGGGTATGGTACAAAACAAACTGGCTGCAACACAATTCGGTTTGTTAAAAATGTGTGAAACTCCTTTTTTTTTTTTTTTACTTTCACTTAATATTTTAGTGCTTTTTGTTGGATTATTTCAGGAATAAAAAGCATCAAGATTTGTGGTTGTGACAAATTGTGAGAAAATTGAAGGAGATTAATTCAATTTGAGAGACGAAGTGGCAAAAAAAAAATATTTAAGAGATTAAAAAAATACTTTATAAGGCTTCTAGTAGCTGTTAGACTAAAAATAAATGCAGTCTTTAAATAACTACAAAACTAAAAGTTCTGTATCTGAAACTCATCTTTTAAAAGAGGTTGAAGCCTTTAAACTAAGAACATCTTAGAACCGTCAGGGAGAGAAAAAAGCTTCCGGTTTGTTTGAAGTTGTCCTACTTTTTCACGCGACCAAAGCCTCCCTTGCGCTGTACTTTGCGCTGGTCACTATCAGAGTATTTTTAACGCTTTACAGCAGGTACAGCAAGCAGACAGATCATGAGCTCACCCAGAACGATGTGTACTCACTCACAGACTATTGTCAGTTCTGCACAGAAGAAGCACAATAAAGTGAGCCTAAAATAATCATTGTGGCCTTTGTTTGCTTTTGCTACCATTCTTTAATATTTAGCTGTATTTCTGAAACAATCCCTAACTTTCTTGTCCCTTTTTTTTTTTAGCTTTTTTCTAAGCTAAGTGAAGTAAAACCATCTGGCTTTTTTTTTTTTTTTTTGACACCAATGGAACGTATCATTATCTGAGAAAAACGTCTGTCTGTCAGGTCCTGTCTGTGCTCTATGACTGTTTGAAGCTATAGAAAGACTTTGTGAGTCTGAATCATACAAATGACTGTAATGGAGCTTTCAGCAAAAACACCCCCCATGTATGACAGTGAGACGACCAAAGTGCAGTTTTTTTAGCATCCATTACTGAACAACTAACTGAAGGGGAAGCCATCATCACTCTCCTAGGGGGGCTTCCTCCATTAACGACGGCCATGTTTGCCTTTTCTGGTGAAGTCATGCACCGCCACAAAGAGGAAATGAATGAGTATAATGGCTGCTTGCTAAATGGAACATCCTGTGGCTCATTTCAGTGTGTTTACTTCTAGACCTGACATGTCGACGCCTCTATTGTTTCCATCACTCTGTTAAAAAATTCATGTCAGAAAACAACACTGATGGTTGGTCTTCTAGACACTGAACCGCTGGGCATCCTGAAAAGAGAGTTTGGTAGGATAGCCGTTTCATGGATGCTGCTTGTATTGCGTATGTAACGGGCCTGTGAAATTTATTGGAAATATAATTGTTTTCAGTGATTCAGTTCAAAAAGTAAACCTCAAGTACCAGGTGAAATATTTCAAGCATTCTGTTGATTTTGATTAGAATGGCTTAAAGCGAATGGCTTACTGTTTAATTAAGTTCCTAGCATTTTAATAGAAAGTCTATTAGAATAGAAAGTGGTAGAACAAAGTAAAAAACGTGTTGGGGAAAAGTAAAGAGGTTGTAGGAGGTCTAATAAACTAACCAGTCAGGACTTGTAGGTGTGGTTTAATTGCTGCTTTCACTATACCTCATTCACTTGTATCATTTAGTTGACCTTGTATTAAATAGTCAACTTCTGGGATATTTTTTCTCAAAGAGGACTGAAACATAAAACTAATTAAAGGCTGTTTAAATCAAACTGGGATTTCTTCCCCATTGAGTTTATTTACAGTATAAGACATGGATGTACTTATTAGTCACGATACATTCCAGTGTCAAAACTTTTTTGATATGTGATATAGTAATATTTACTAATTCTCCTCTATACTGAATTTTAGTTTCTCATTTGCTTTAAGCCAAAACTTAACTGAAACAAATACTTAAAAGAATTCACTGAAAAAATATAATAACAATTCTCTTTGAGACATTTTAACTTGAAGTACTAAATAAACCATTTGTTCGTTGCCATCATTTATTAAGTGTATAATCGTTGCCTAATAAAACACACTGGTTCATCACTTTGCTCTGGATCTAATCATTTCCACAAACAGCCTTAATTTGAAAAGCTTCCATTTTATTTCAACAACATTGTTACCTGAACAAAATGTCTATTTACATAAAAAAAGAAACTGAAAATGTACACTATTAACTCCTACACACACAAGAACGAGTCCATCTAAGTAATAGTAGTGTCATCTTTATCTCTTTTACATTAGTTATATTTTAAAAGGAGTTTAAATTTTAGAAGAGTCCATAAATTGGGAAAACCAAGAATCCATTCTGGGGGCAGCGAGTCAGGAAAGCTCTTCCTCATGTGTCATTCTGACTTATAGGCATTCAAACGGTTAACCCTTAGGGAAGAAGAAGCTCCACATCTTGATTCTAACCTTGACCTATAATTATTTCTTCAAGGGGCCTGACATTTTCCGTAGGCCTTTTATCCTGTAGAGCAGGCCGTTGATAAAATCCTGTGGAGAAGTTCCAGAGAGGACATTTTTATTCTGTATATCAGTTTTAAATAGTGATGAAAATATCCTAATAAATACATTTCAATATTTCCATCCTTTGAAATTTGATGCTTTTTAAAGTGGAAGTGAAACTAGATCTTACCTCTTTTGGCTTTCCACATTCTTGCAATAACTCCTGATAAGAAAAAAAAATATAGAATTAGTTCAAAACTATATTATTTTTGGTGTCTTTCTAGCAAAATGTGGGAAGGAAGCTCAACTAAAGCCAGACGTGCTTGTGAACAGGATATTTTGAACAGACTTAAATTGAAGATGGAGGAAGACGATTTTTGATATTTATCTATTAGGCACAGATTTTGTCCTTTAAAGAACAATGTTATCAGTTGACCCTCTGGAAATGATCTGCAGTTTGCAGATCTGCTTTCATGTCATATTTACATGTATGCATGGAAATAAATTACGGTTTCGCTTGAACAAAAAAAGGGCAAAATACTGACAGACACAGATTAAAACTGATAATTTTTAACAAACACGGTTAAATATGATGAAATTATTACCATTGCTCTTTTTTTTCCTGCATATTTTGAAACATTTGTTCCCAGAAAGCAAGCATCTAATGCTTTGGAAGAAAGCAGAAATGCTCGTCAGATATGTTGTTAAGCATGACATAAAAATGTATTGTGAATTTAAGCATAAAATCTGGTATATGCAGATTAGCTTGTTATTTCTCTTTATTCCAAATTGTTTAAATTGCACACGGAAATCTACTGTTAGACCTGAATATATCCAAATTAATCTCTGTTTCTACATTTCATTCAATAAAGTATATTATGAAACCAGGAACTGCTGCATTCTCTGGGTTTTGAAAAACAAATCTGCCCTGATACAGCTTAGCAAACAGACGTATCGTACAGTTTGGCAAAAACTGCCAAGACAAAACGTGGTTACCAAAAGAGAAGAAAACTTAGCCTTTCAGCTGTTTCTTTTATATCAATTTGTTTATAACAGACACCAAAAGCCCCCAGAGATCCTGTAAAAATCAGTTGGCTGATTAGACTTTGCAGGCTTGGCATGAAGTAAAGAGAATGGAGGCCTGAGGTGATGCTTTATTGAAAGATATGTGGAGAGAAAAAAAAAAAAGACCAAAATCTTGCAACCTGGTATAAATACATTATTTACGTTTATTATCTGGCATAGAAAGATGCGTACCTGAAGTCGACTTCTTTGTCCTTCATCGGGCAGTTCTAGAAGTTCATCTATGTCAATTTCTATCTCTGGAATCTCTTCCTCCTAGGAGGGAAATATACGTTAATTCAAGTGTTTTGACTAACAGTCTTAACATGTTTTTTGTTGTACTTTTTAAATCATTTACAACCTGAAAACATGAGCCCATTTAAAATTGACAACATTTTTGTTGCTGATTGTCCCAGGTGAAGTGGAGCTGCTTTCACAGTTTAAACTAGAGTTGTAAAGTAACGAAAAAAGGTTTATTTCTCATTAAATAATAGTTCAGTGAGCGGCAGGCGTGAACACTGGGTGTGAAGGGTTCTAGTAGACCCTTGTTTACATAAACCAGCTGCACTTTTTATGGATGGGTTACTGTTTACTATGTGGTTCAACCATTACTGAGAGATTATTTCCATCTCTGTTGTTGTGCCTCATATTAATCCTCCGTTGGTTTGACACACATAGTGTAAGTTACCTCTTCAACATTTTTAAATTCTCAAATCTAAACATTTTCCCCTAATTTCAGCTCATAACTATGAAGCTGAAGAAAAATGACGCATCGTTTTTATTTAGTTTTCTTATTCTTTCCATTAAACTTGAGAATTAATGTAGATTTGACTTATACATCTGATTAAAATCAAGTTTTTTTAATCTTTAATTTTTTTATCTATTGAAAACTCATTTTTAAAATCAAAGTTTATCAATAATTAACCAAGAATGGACCAGATATTTTTGATTTATAACCATGAATGTCAACTTGATGTTCCTGGACAACCCTTTTCTCAACTAAAGCAAACACAGCAAAGCAACTAATCCTGATAACCAGCTCTTAATATGCCCTCTCTCCACCCTCAGAGAGACTGAGGAGTGCAATCAGCAGAGTTCATAGACTATGATATCTGGAGTCAGCAGGAGCATGCTCACATTTGACAAGTGTGGCCTCATTTTATATGGAATATTTTCCGGATGAGGAATTTCTTGGCTAAAACCGATTGGGCTTGCACAGCTCTCAACCGAAAGGAAGGAAGGTAATCAATGTGGAAGTGCTGAGTGGTGAAATAGATGGGCCCTCATCAGAGTCCCCTGTGGTGCCTTTAATTGATACGTACTGCCAGTTTGGGCACTCTGTCATTCTGCTGAACTCTGCAGAATGAAGAGAAAAGTGAACTTTTGGTCTGTGATTTATGCTGCTGGCCGCACAATCAAATACTTAAATACTTGTTAAGAACAACAAATAAAGTATAGATAAGGATAAATCTCATGCCTATAGTTGCAAAGCAGCAAAAAGTAGAGTCAAATGTTTTTATTTGATTTTCTCCACCATACTGTATCTCAGTCAGCCAGTCTATGCAATGCATCACTAAATATCAAATTGCAATGTTTTTTTTTTCAGAAGTCTTCCTCTAACTAGCTAAACCTACAAGGTTTCACTGTTTCCACTTTTAATTAGACCTCCAGGTATAGACGCCTCTGCAGCATTTGCTAAATTAAAATAAAAGAACTTAAAGCTGCTGGAACGTCTGCTGAAAATCATAAATATTAAAGCAAGTCTTGGAAGGCAGCGGGTCATTGTTTTTTATTTTTAAATAAACAATTAAAATTCTGTTACCTGTTAAATCTTTATGTTGTGAGTGAAAAATTATCACAAGTAGCATATTATTTATCTAATTCTTAGCATTGTACTGAATTTGTATTAATATGAATATATTGCATTATCGACTGATCTACATATTTCTTTTTTTTCATATAGTTTCCCTGAGAAACCAGGTTAGTCCTGCGATTTTTATTAAAAGAACGGAAATTAATACTTTTGGTTAACAGGTATCAGAGAAAATCCTTAAAATCACCAAAATTAAGAGAAATAATAGATATAAAAATGAGCTTTGCTTTCTTGAAACACAAAAACTTTGCCAAAAGTGCTAGGGATAAAACCAAGAATCCAGTTCATGTTTATTCGTAATTTGATGAAAAGATATGTATGCCTGCAATTTGAATAAACTGGTAAATAAAAAGTTTGAAAAATGTAAATTATAATATTTTCATTGAATATCCAGTTAATTGCTAAAATGATCAAATTATGTAAAACTTTAAAACCAGCTTAAAAATTATGTAAACTTTCACAAATAGGAATTTAAACACTACTAATGAGACGTTAAATTCACTATCTGTTAAAACCATATGTAATTATATAATTAATTATTGAACACTTTGACTTTTCTTCTGCTAAACCAACTATAGAACATTTAAAATTGACACTTGTGTTGTCAAATAGAACCTAATATCAGAGTAGTTATGCTATATAGCACCTTCAGTACACAAGCATTCAATATATATTCAATATAAATGTCACATCACTGTGGTTATTGGAACCTCATCACCTGTTACCCTAAAACAGAACAGCTCAGCTGCTATGACTGTGCTTATCGTTAGTTTGAAGCTCTGTTATTATTTAAAACAGTTTTAGTTAATCTTCCTCCAGTTCCCTAACATGTTAAGTAACCAAATCCACTGGACACCCCTCCTGCAAAAACATCCCAACAAAACATTAACATGAAAAACGCTTTTTTGGTGTTTATTTCATTGTAAAGGAAATCACGACCTGGAAAGTCTGTGTGTTATGAGACACTGTTGGTGTGTGTTTAACTTATCAGTTCTTTTCCTTTTCCTGTCAGCAAGACAAGTTGTCAGCATGTCTAAATATTCAGTGATTAGTCTGAGAGAAAGGGAAATTAGTTAAAAGAGCTACAAATTCTGTACAATTTTACATTTTATATTTGGAAGATTAAAAAGTTTTTGCAGGAAATCAACTTAATCTGATAACTTGATTGTTTTTATAACCACAAACTTCAGTGTATTTCTGTCTTATTTTCACCAATGAGAGTTGGAAAATCATTTTACCTATTTTTTTTTTTTTTTGCAAATGAAAATCTGACGGGCGCAGCATATGTGTATTCAGTCCCTGATCCGATAACCCTAAATATAAACTATTTAAAAAGTAAATGCAGTTCACCCAAGCTTTGAACTGCACAGAGCACTATTTAGTCCTTCATGTTCTTATTTTTGGGCTGTGCAAAAAACACTATGTGCAGCACTCTGTCCTCATGTTTACTAATGTTGGTGGCAGCATTATGATGTGGGGATGCCTCTTTTTTATAGACTCTGAAGCTGAACAGAATTGATGAGATGAAAAAATACATATAAGGAAACTCTGTAAGAAAATCAAGAGGCTGTAAAATACTTTAGGGCCTTAAGTTCATCTTCCATTTGTTTAACATCTCTACCAGTGTTCTAATGGATTGTTTAGATTGAAGCATATATGTGTTTGAAAGCTTACTCAAAGACAAGAGCTAAATTCTATTGATGACCTGTGAAAAGACATGGAAAGCATTGTTCACAGATGCTGAGTGAGAATACAAACAACAGATTTCAAATCTGTAGTAGCAGCATGTTTTAAAAAACATGTCTCATTTTCCCCTTTACTTCCCACTCTTTTGTGCTCTTTCACTCCTCATATCCCAAGAAGATGAAGAGAATTTAGTGGTTGTAATGTGAAAATAAAATGACCAAGGTTCAACATTGCTCTCCAAATGCACTGCATTATATTAAAATCCTCAAAACATACTGATGTTGGATTAGCATCAAACTACAGTTCAAACTTTGAACAAAATGTGGTTTACAACTTTTTTTTTAGAAGGTGTGAAGTGTGCTATGAAGGGGTCCCTCCAGGCCGGGGCAGCACTTGTATGAATTAGAAATGCAGATGAATAATTTAGGTGGTAACACAGGGGACTGATGGTAAATGCTTCCACGCGGAAGACTCTGAGAACCAACAGAGTAACCTTCACCCAAGCCCCATGCAAAATTAATTACACTACCCAGTGCCCACTGACAAGTGGCTCATGCAAAACATTTGGAAGTTAACTGCTAATTTATTTTTGGGTTTGGATTTTTTTATTACTCTTAGAAAGAATGCGCTTATGATCAGGTGTGGACATTAGTATTGTTATTGCCAAATCTTACAAACTTATTACCGTTTCTATTTTACATCACTGCCATAAAATATATACCTTCTCTATCTAACTATGTGCTGCTTCTTATGTGCAATAGTAACTGCAGAGTGAAACACACTATCCTGAGTCAGATAACAGCAAGTTCCTGCCACAAGAACAAAAAACCGTAAGCATTTCTCATATAACAGCTACTTTTGTTGTCAACAGGCCACTCAGACTTGCATCTACTTCTGTAGCATTATTAGAGTATTAAAGATCTGGCTGGGGTACAGAGGGAGAGTTCTGCAGGCAACCCACAATAAACTCTCTACTAACGTGACTTTACAATAAATTGAAAAACGACATGTTTCCATCCTCTCTGGCTTGAAAGGAGGGATATCTTGTCATCCGATCGGCACCGTAATCAGGAAGCTTGTGCTGCTTAAAGGACAACCCCAAACAGGCCAAGCTGCCTCATGTGGGCGATGAGACATCTGTTGCCATGGTTTCCCCTCACAGAACTCCAAGTAAGTCAATAGGGAGCCTCTGACATAATTGAATTGTATCCCACAGCACAGGATTTTGTGTTACAATGTCTATATTCCAATGTTTACAATTATTTCGATGTCTTTTCCTAATCTGCATTACGTTAGACTAATAAAGAGAAGGATCTTTTATATAGAAATGTTGGCCTGCTGCAGTTTATGTCCATACTAGTTGATGTATGTACTGAATACTTGATTAGGGCCTCTCTGGTATGGAACAGGTTATTAAGAGACAGTGCTGGTGTTAGGGCAGGGTTGTTGGACAGCAGAACTTTGTGTCATCTGCCTTGTTGTTCTCTTGTGGCTCTCATCATCCTCCTGATCATTCTTCTTAGATTAAGTTTAAATGAGATGACTACTTCATCAATGATATGGCTTTAGCTTCAGAAAAAAATAATGTCCACACAGATGACCAGGCTTCTCAAATCCTGACTGGATGTGGAAACTTTACTCCGGCCGACAAGTTTTCTTTAAAACCTTCTGGAACTTTATTCAAATTTGAAATGCAAAATTTACTTTGGAATGTAAAGAGCTGGGGGGTAGTGAAAGGAAGGCAGCAGTCGCAGGCCGTTTCCTGGTTATGACTGTGTGAGTTAGCTCTTCAAGCACTGACTTCAGCTGCAGTCCACTACTTGCATGTGGACTCTTAAAATAACTTTGTGTCACAATGCTCTAAAGGTTGCCTTGGTTGTTACTTTTTTTTCTTCCACTTAACCTTCCATTTCATCAATGTTTGCAGAATTATTTAAACAACCATATTTTCTAGCAATAGTCCTTTATGCCATACACCTAAAGCCATCTGATATATTGTCAGGATAGCAGCCTTCCATACGATTGTGTAGGTCCTAATGTTTCAGTAGACAGTAAGTATTTTATCAATTAAGTGTCAGTTTTTATTACCTGTAAACCATAAAAGGTACAAAAAGGAGAAATGTTGGTTTTAAGATTGCAGAAAAAAAAGATTTATTATGTTTAAATTTAAATGTTTGCAGTGATCCATGCGGTCCCAATAAATTTTGTAATAAAAGGTTTTTTTTTTTTGTTGCAACATGTTTGTAAATATTTATTATTGACTCTTCCCGGGCATTGTATCAGTATGATAAAGGACCAGGGTAGGATACAGTCCAATCCTGCAGTCAGGCTGATGACACATGAGTGCTGCTGAACCAGAAGCTGCAGTCAGGGAGAGCAGCTTCCTGCCTCCCCCCCACTTCATGAACCACACATGATGGATGCCCCACAGCAGGAGCCTATAGGCAGTTCTTCCCAACATTTCCATTAATGTAAAAGAGTTGACAGAGTGAAAGAGTCCTGTCCCCCTACCTCACAGTCAAACAGCAGGTGCAGCTGCCCATCAATCCACTCCTCAATATCCAGCCTTCTCTGCAGGTCCTTGCGGTTGTACTTCACCGTCAGTTTGCCCAGCTTACGGTTTGTCGGGTCTTCAGTCTTGTCCGGCGCCTGGAACACCACCCTGGATTGAGTGCCTGGCTCTGACGCCATGGCTACCACGGCCTCAGGAGAACCGTGGATCACAGACAGAGCCACAGACAGTGACGCACTCCACACACACACCGACTCCCCTCCTCTATATGCTCAAAGCTGTTTTTCTGATGGGTTGCTGTTCTCGCACGCTGCTCCCCTCTTCTTCTATCTCTTTAATTCCAGTTCTGGTTCTCTGCTTGTCCTTGTCCTCCCTCTCACTTATTCTCTCTGAAGCTCACTCTCTTGCTCTCTTTCACTCCACCTCCTCCTTTTGCAACACCCACTGGCTGCACTATCAGGAGGATGGTAATGAGATATGACTGTGTGTGTGTGTGTGTGCATGCTTTGCAGGGTGCATAATTGGTTTTTGTTCTCTCTTTTCCTTATAGCAGGTGGAAGAGCATAGGTCAATTGCACCAATAAAAAAGAGAAGAAAGGTTGAAAGGGCAGTCATCTGTGGATTATCACTTTGGCTGCATATCTGCGTGAAAAATCTAACAATGATTATTGGCCTTTTTTTTCTTTTCACGAAAAATTGCACATAAAGCATAAGAATCGCATTCCAGCACAACCTTTGTCGAAGTATCTGAAGTATTTATTGACTTGGAAGGGAATAAGCACCGACCAGACCATCAGACTACTTGACTAATTTGGACTGTTGGTATTTTTTTTCTGAAATGCTGTTTAGTTATATGTTAGGATTAACAACTTCCTGAAATAAGTTCAGCTTTTGTCTTATCCATTTAAAGAATTCTTCCATAAAACTCTTAAGGATTATCAACGTGTGCTTTATGAGACAAGGATCTGTGTTAATTTTGGTCACCAGTGGTTTAAGAACTTGAACTCTACCATGGACGACAGGTTTGCCCAGACGCAATAAACTCTGTTTGTAAAGGCTCTTGAAGTAATTTTGGTTTGCAAATCCTGGGAGGGTTGCCTACAGCTCAATGTTTGCCTCTTGGTGGATAAAGGCTTTTACTAAAGTCTGCAAAGATCGAGTGTCTGATTTAATAATTTCGTGTTTGATTGTTTTGATTTTTGGTGTTGTTTTCCATATAAAGTGTTCTTTCTTTCTTTCTTTCTTTCTTTCTTTCTTTCTTTCTTTCTTTCTTTCTTTCTTTCTTTCTTTCTTTCTT
>JAUZNJ010028895.1:0-41189 GCA_034780135.1 Jordanella pulchra | reverse complement strand
TGCACCAATTCGGTCAAGAAGAGTGGTCAAACATTCAATCTGAAGCTTGCCAGGACCTTGTGGATGGCTACCAAAAGTGCCTAGTTGCCGTGAAAATGGCCAAGGGACATGAAATCAAATACTAATGTTGCTGTATGTATATTTTTGACCCAGTGGATTTGGTCGCATTTTCAGCAGACCCATAATAAATTTATGAAAGAATGAAACTTTATGAATGTTTTTTCTGACAAAAAGGAATGTGTTTCAATCACTCTATCACAGAAAGATAAGACTTGTAGAACTTATTGGAAGCTGAAGACAGCCATGACATTATGTTTTTTACAAGTGTATGTAAACATTTTACCACAACTGTATGTTGTGAATTGGCACCATATAAATAAACTGAAAACTGAAACTGACTATCAACAGCCCTAAATGTGGGAAAGTGTCCTCGCCAATGACAAAAGGACTAAGACTAGCTGAACTGGGGTTCATAACTCATCGTGTGTGTCACTCTTTTCAGATAACTGTTTTGAATTGATTTGGCCAGAGGGACTGCAGTAGGATGACAGCCTTATTTATTTCTAAAAAAAAATCAAGAAAAGTAAGTGAAGTACTGTATATTTGTTAAGTAAATAAAACAATCGCAAAGTGCTGTACAGAATAGGGCTGAAACAATTAATTGGATTAATTGTGATTAATCCATTATTGAAATAATCGTCAACTAATTTAGTAATCGATTAGTCATTAACTGGAGTAGAGAGACTCTAAAACATACCTTTAGCTGACAGATCACCCCACTTAGAGCAGAATTTAAACAAAAAAAAAATTGTAAAAAAAAGATATAAATACTTTGTATTTAAAATTTCAAAAGTTTTTGTCCGTTAATATGCTCTATGCAGAACACCTCAGTTGGCAAAGTTTTACTTTCACCTGGTTGAATTCTGTAAAAAATAATCTTCTTTCAGGAATCTTTTACCATCCAATTATTAATTGATTAATTAAAAAAATAACAGATGAATCGATTCGCACAATAATCATTAGTTGCAGCCCTGGTACAGAACACCAATAAGACAGCAATTAAAATAGAAAATATTGAAAATTAAAACAAAAATGTCAAAATCACAATAATAGTACCAATCTCTTAGCACCACATCTTGCCAACATCAGTACTGTTGCTGTGATTTAGGTACCATTAATTCATCAGTCACAAATAAAGTGTTTTGTCATCCTTGCTGAATGTTTATCTTTCTGTGTACTGATTGTTACAGGCTGACTGAGTCCAAGTCCTTTGGGGATTAGTAAAGTATAACTGAATTGAATTGAACTGAACTGAAGATCCAGGGCTATTTTCCTGTCCATTTCTGTTCATCGAAGGTGATGACAACTCGGAGTACAAAGAGCAGCTACTGAGCTTCGTATTGGTGAAGGAAAAACTACCTGAAGTTTAATTCAGGGGAAACAAATGAGCTGATAGACTTTCACAGACGCACATTAACCTGACACCTTAGAAAACACAAAACAACTTGTGGTGTCTAGATATGTGTGTTTTTTTTTGTGCCTTGTTTCCAATATGACGGTAAAATAAACTGTGCTGTTATATTGAATTACCAGCAGAAAGACTGCAACCTCACCATTCATTTTGAAGTCCACTCCCTTATAAATTGTCTTCACCTGCTAAAATCTACAATGTTTTTCCCTGATTGTTTTTTCAATTGTTTCTTTTATCTCTCACTTGACTCAAACTACAGATGTTCCTCCCTTGCAACAGAAAGTTCGGCCAGCAACAACAAATTGCAGATACAGGTAAAACGCAAAAGGTAAACAGGTTTGTCCTCTTTCAGCATTCTCTAATTAAAAATTCTGACACATGGCATCTCCTATTGTGTGCACAACCCCTTATAGAATACTAGTTCTTAGAATGCTTTCATAAAATATGTATTAAAGCAATACTAGATTTTCTTTCTAGGTGGTGGGCTCTGCTGACAGATATAATGTATGTCAAAAAAATTGCCCTTGGATACATTCTTGAAGTGTTTCAGAAGCTGCTTTTCAAACTTGATGGCCTGATATCCTGTGCAAAATAAGAAGGGTATTTTGTGAATATTCTACTTGTTTCACAACTCTGCCAGACCATCATCAGATTATGTTTTGGATTTTGAATTCCCTTTAGGTTTTTTTCTTAAATGGAAGGTGTAAGTAAGTAACTTACTTTCGGCTTTCGCCGGGGCATTGTTCCGAGGGGTGCCTGGGGCATCATTTTTTAAGAAATTGTCAAACCACAACTGTGGTGTTAATCCGTTTTGTTTTTGTCATTTTCGGCTCTCCTGCTGGTGGTACTAGTAATTCTTGTTCTCATCTACTCAACTGTTAGAAAATTACATCAGAAGTAAAATCAAAATGTCATGAAGCGGTTGTTTGGATGGTGGTGAGGCAGTGGTTGGAACCAGGAAGTGGTGAGTATTGATGATTTTTAATGAAGATCAAGTCCAAATTACAGCAGTTGAACAGGTTCCTCAGACCAGGCAGCACGGCTTAACGGAGACTAGGGTTAACACCGGTAGCACTGGACTTACGAGAGGCATTGAATTATCCACAAAGAACTCAGGGAAAACCAGACGATCAGAGATGAACGCAGACAGTCAAAGACAATCAGAGACAAGGACCCAACAAAGACCAAGAGACACAGGAGGGATAATATACACAGAGGGGAAATCAGGGAAACAGGACACACCTGGGAGCAATCAGGGGAGGGCAGGACGACACAGGGAGCACAGAGACAACAGGAAACTTCAAAAACACAACAAAGGACCACAGATCATGACATAAAAAGAAAGTCGCTCGCCTAATCTTATTATTTATATATATTAACTAGAAGGTCCATCCAGTGAGACAAACCGAGACCAGGGATTCCAGGATGAAAAAGCTTTCTCCTCCTGTTGGGGTTTTAGCAATCTTTTAATTTATCATGGATGTTGAGAAACAGTATTAAAAGTAAACAATTTCTCGTAAATATGTCCCTCTCTCTTCTAGCCGTTAATCTAGAGACAATATTGTTTTCCAGAGTCATAATTTTTGTGGCCTGCTGCTTCTTAGGAAAGGTCTTAGAGGATAAATCTTGATCAGTCAATGTACAATCATTGATTGTATGTGTTTATTAGGCCCCAAAGTTAGGATAGGGATCAAATCCAGTTACCCACAGCTTTATGTTGGTAGGTTTACCTTTTTGCTCTTCCACTTCTTCTTCCAGATATTTATCTTTGTGTTGTAGTTGTTTTTAATTATGTAATCAATTTAAAACTCTCTCCAGAGGTGTTTAAGCCAATATTGGTATCATATAAATACAGTTTTTTCCTTTCCTGTCTTTTCAATTCAGCATTCATAGCTCTCCTGCATCTCTCCATCTGCTCCACACTGTCTCTCTGGATGTATTACATAATGGGAAGGATTGGTCTTTGTATATGGAAAGGAGAGCTCAGAAGTTGATTATGTTTGAGTCCGAAATTTTTGTCATTTAAAAAAAAATGCTAAATTGTAATTATTTCATTTAAAACATGCATAAAAATCATAGGGACGCAACCAACAGGCTCCCCCCAAGCAGGGGCCCCTGATGGTTTGGGGCCTCAGGTGGTTGCCTACTTTGCCTGTATGGTAAGTGCCCCCCCGCTCTGGGCCGGTGTTGTGCAATCTTAGCCAGCCTTTCTTGGTTTTCAAACGCCGCTCTTACTTTTTTATTCTATGATCCATTCTTGATGTTTAGTCCTGCTTTTGTCCAATTTGGCGCTTCACAAACACAGGACTGCCTGCAAAATGTCTGTCCAGCAGGAGGAGCCAGAGTCTGAGTATCTGCAGGCCCAGCTTACTGGGTCATGCTTAAACATGCCTGACCATTTTTTGCAGTAGACCTAGTAATTTGACATATATCAGTGGGCAGAGGTGGGTAGAGACTAGTGACATATATTTATATTTTCTTAAGTAACGTTTTTGCTTTTACATTTGTGTTTGTATTTTTATTAGTATTACACAGCACTTCTTTGGCTTGACTAGTGTTCTTGTTAAGTATTCCTACCCTTATGTCAATTTTTTGCTTGCTCCACTTATGATTGCTAAACCAAGAAAAAAAGCACAGCAGACACAGACATTCAAATTAAAATGATGCTTCTATTTTGTACACAAACATATTTGTCTATCTGTTGAATCAATTGGAGATCAAGTGAATGTACAGTAAACAGTAGATATTGTCTTTGGAGTAGGCTACTTTACCCTGTTATACAGTATACACTTTACCTGCTATAAAGATAGGTTTTATAAGGTTTATGCTGAAAACATTCCAGTGCAAAAGTTTTTCTTCTGCCTTAATTTATTTTGTAATAATGTTATTTATAGATTTATTCATTCCAGTCTTTAAAATACAAGAATTTTTACATAACTATATATTTGTCTACCAATAACATAATTTTCTAAATTTAATTAACATTAAATGATCAAAAATATACAAAGTATTTAACTAACCTTTTAAAAAATCTTTATACTCTTACTCGAATGATTTCTTAGATCTCTACTTTTTACTCTTACTTCAGTGAAAATATGTTAAAGTCACGTGACCGCAAATTTTGGGTACACTCTGCCTACATCTGCTAATTGGTTATTACATTCTGTAATGTTATCTAAAATAATATTCATTATAAGTGCTAGAATTAAATGAAACTTTGCACAAACTTACATCTGATCTAGAGCTGACCAAGGTGTCGTATATTGTACTTGAAACATCGATCAAAAACAGATCTAAGCAAAAACTGTTGCTTCTTCATAGTTTTTTGCCTTAGGTGACTATGTTATGTATTTCACATTTTTGTACAGTGTCTCTCATTAATAAGTGTGCGCCGCAGTGTCAGCTCTGGTGGCCTTGTCCAGTGTAGCAACAAACTGTGAGAGGTCCCTGCTGTGACCTTTTGCAGCCACCACTCCCTTCAGAGATTGATGAATTGATTGTGTGGCTGCTGCCAGTGTGTCTGTGCCCTGGGCGAAGGTGTCCCGGTTACGGGTGGGAATCCCAGCTATGGCATCCACCCTGGGGCCGCCATTGTAGCCGTCCTGCAGGGGGCCCTGGGGGGCTGGTGGCCCTGGGAGCAGCTCCGACTCACATACTGCTGTCACACCCTTGGAGACACAACGGCACCCCCTCCCCATGGCCCTACCGATCAGTTTAGAAAAAATGAGCGCACAAGGGAACTACCAGCAAAACTTCTCCTAATGCCAAGCTTGGGGTTGGGGGGTGGGGGGACTGTGTAGATCATGTTCTTCCCACCTGTTTGAGTCTTTCTCTTCCCAATTGTTTCAAATATTTATATAAATGAAAAAGGGACCATTAGATCCAAATTTAAAACTTCCTCTGAGTGGTTTAAGTCCGACTTTGGATCTTTTTGGATAAGACTTTCAATCAATGCTGGTTGCAACTTTGAATTCTAATGGCCTTATTTTATTTTAGCAATAATTTATTGATAATCCACATATATGTCTTCCAGAAAACATATATTTCACTAAGAACCTCTTTCAATACAAAGAGCAGAACTTGTAACCATAATATTTTTTTAAGAAATTGGCCAATAAACTGTTGAAGAGTAATGTTATTTATTATGATTACTTATTACTTGATTTCTGAAATCGGATTACTGTGACTGAATTCTATTTCCTGTTATGGGGAGAAAAGTTAGATAGAATTTAAAGATTTTAAAGTATAAAATCCTTTAAGTTCCACTCGAACATCACCAGTTGCAAGACTTTGTCACTGGTTCTCAAACAACAATATCAGCAAAAGTAAATTTCATTTAATCTTAAAAGGGAAGTTTGTGTTTATGTAGACTCATTACTCCCAAAAAGCCATTGCTAAGAAGCCGACTGCTCACAGAATGCTGTATTCAACCCTACTATTGAAAGTTGAGTGGAAGGAAAATGTGGCGGATAAAACCTGAGTAAACTGTATAGCAAAACTCATTCGCGAGTTTAGGGGGAGATTTAAAAAGCATGGACTGCAGCTGGGGTCAGTTTTTAAAAAGCCACACAAGGACTCGTGCAAGAAAGAGGTGATAACTGTTTAATTACTCAAAACACTCCTGAGTAAGAGAGAATATTCAAAGCACCTTACCTGGGTTAAGTAGAAAATGAGAACTCAGAAGTAATCTTTGCATTTTGTTTGTAAATCAGATTAACAAACTTCTGAGGAAGATCAAAGGGGATGAGTGTCAAAGGTAATTGAGTCTCAGTGTGAAGCTCAGCACACAGTGATGATTATGGGAGATATGCAAAAACTATCCTAAATTTAATCAAGACCAAATCAGTTATGGTGTCTACTAGAAAGTTTTAAAGCACTGCACCTTCCCACACAGTTAAAGGTATCAGATTGTGCGGTGATGACCACGGTACTATATACCTAAATGATCATCATATGATGATGTAAAAGTTAGGGTTGCAACTATTTGTTGAAAAAAGGAAACGTCCCATATTAAGGGGAAAGTATTTATTGAAATACATGCTGGTCCGTGTCAAATGTTTGCAAAATTATTTCTCACTCAGAAGACAATACAAAAAAAAAGTTTTATCACATTGGGAGGATGGAAGACAATGCCTGGCCGAGAAGCATCCTTTATTTATTTTTCAAGGATGTGGCAACCTCAATAACTTGCTTAAAAGTGTAATACTCTTTGCCAGTCATCTCAGAACATGAAACTCATATATTATATAGGATCAGAACAGATAGTATAGTTCTATTTTCCAAACCTTTTTTCTTGCTATTTTAATGATTATGTCTTACAGATACTAAAAAACCTCCAAATATAATTTGTCTGAAAATTAAAATATTTTGATAAAGTTCATTATGGAAACCCGTGCTGCTACACTCTAATCAGCTAATACAAAACACCTGCAAAGGTTTCCTGAGCCTTTAAATCAGGGGTGCCTAAATCCTTTCCTGGACAGCTACCATCCTGCAACTTTTAGATGCGTCCCTCCTCCCACACACCTGAATCAAATGAGTAACTCGTTACCAGATCCCTGCTGAGCTGAATGATATTCTGAGAAAATTCAGGTGTGTGTGAGAGGAGATGCACCCTCAACAATTATTAACCTGCAAATAAACTGTAAATAATGCAAAAAAATAAACATTTAAGAATAAACTAACAAAATTCAAACAGATAAAGAAATAAAGAATAAATAGCTACAACAATCGTCACAAGCTCATCCGGGAGGAGTGTGTCCTGTAAGTCAATGACTCGATGCGATCAGCTGGTTTTCCTTAGATAATAACTTTTTACCAGTCTAAGTGCATGATCTGATTGAATTGTCTCTGTAAAGAGCCTTGAAATCACATGAGTTGGGAATTGTCACACTATAACTGACCTGAATTTAATTGAGCTGTTTTTGATTTGCTGTTTTTGATTTTGATTGCCTGCAAGCTCCCCTGATCTGAACTCGGTACACAATAAAAGGGGTGTATTTAAGAGAAAGATAAGAGGCACCAGACCCAACTATGCATACCACCATTGTATCTACACAGTGCCACAGGCTGGTTGCCTTTATGCCATGACCCAATAACAAAGTAATTCATGCAATAATGAGGCCCATCAATGTATTGAAAGCAGGTAAATTGACATACTTTTCAGGAGCCATATATTTGTACTTAAAACATCCTTTTTTGATTGATTTCAATATTTTAGTCTTATGAGAAACTGAATTTTGGAGTTTCTTTAACTAAGCAATATCAATTAAAATGAATCAAAGATTGAAATATTTTACTCTATATGCAATAATTTTATACATGAGTTTCACTTTCTGAAGCTACTGGAAAAAAATATTACACCGTTATACAATATTCTCATTTTTTTTAAAAGCACCTATAAACCAATCAAATCAAGAGGGGAAACAAAAGATTTAACAGTACAGATGAGTTGAAGGTCTCTATTGAAGCATTCTTAAGGTTTTTCAAACACCACAGCACAGCCACAAACTGATCTCCTCCATGCCATGCTGTACCGATGCTGTAATCCATGCAAGTGCATGAACTGAGTGCACATACTCAACAGTTTGAGTTAAAAACTAGTCTGAGTCGATGGTTCATTACTGGAAACGGCTCCCTTGGCTTTTCTGGGTTCCCCCACAGGAGCTGGAGGAGATGTCAGGGGAGAGGGAAGCGTAACCATGTCTACTGAAGGTACTGTCGCGCCATGACAAGGAGGACGAGTACAATTATATACTAGACAGTGGAAAGACATGTTTTTTTAGGACACAAACATTTCATTCTTCCAAGAAAACTTGTCAGAAGACCTCAGGCTGTGGCAGAGATTTTCCTTCCAAAAGGACGGTGACACCTAAACATGAGTAAAAATGGGATCATCTTGACCAAAGGATATTCATGTTTCAGAGTGGCCCACAGTCTGAGAATCAGTGGTTAGACTTGACAACTGATATCCACAGATGTTTTCCATCCAGTCCAACTACGCCTGAGCAACACTGTAAACAGAATGGGCACAAATGTTTAGTCTCCAGATGTGTAAATCTGGTAGAGACATTTTTATACCTGAAGCTGTAATTTCAGCAAATGTTGGTTTAGTTTTAAAGGAATCTTTTAATTTTATTACTTGTTTTCTTAATGAAGCAATATTAATGTTTTAAAACAGCTTAGCCAGAATCCTGACTAGAATCTTATAAAGAGTCTATGGCAGCAGCTACAGATTAGGGTGATGGTAAGGAGGCTTTCAAACCTTAAAGAAAGCAGTCAGTATATATATAAATCATCTGGTGTACATTTTTATTTACAGTTTATTTTAAAGAGAATAAATAAAGCCAATTGTTATTAAAACTTAAATCAAATTTTTTCTTGAAAGTTATTTTGTTTTTTTATAAGTTGCTTCCCTCTAAGCGTGTATAAATTGAATAAAAATAATTTTAGAACTGAATCTAGCGGGTGTACTAATGGCTTTGGGCTAAATGTTTGGAAATTTAGAATTATAAGAAATTAGAAAAAATATATATTTTAAAAAAATGTTTTTATTCTGTTAGAATAATGTAATAATTGTAGTGTTTTTATCTAATGTTTGCTTAGATGATTTTTAGAAATGACAGTGATGTGTTTTCACTTTAACTTGTAGTAGTTAGATACATTTCTTAATGTGCGTATATATTCTTGAAGAAAGGAGACGACTTCAAATTCCTTCAGTCTGCATCACTGTGAGAAGAGCCAAAGGATCCTTTTCCCATGTGCTCCAAGGCCATAGGTGTAACAGGTGTATGATATGACTACACTTAGACTTTGTTTGGAGGATCACCAAAGTAGGAGACTGAGGAGGAGAGGAACAGCTCCAGGATCCATATCATGAGACATGTTCCTGAGGTGAAGGGTTAATGATGACTGCTTTGGTTTCTGAGAGTTGCCAGTCCCGATAAGAAGGAGGACATCCTGTGTGGAAAGCTGAAGGACAGTAGAGCTATAATTAATCAAAGCTGGACTTGTTTTTATCCTGATTGATTGGTTGTTTGACCATATGTTTAAGATATGTACAACTGTTTTTTACACCCGCATCCTTAGAAACATTGTGATAGGTTACACCCCCTTTTGAATCTGTAGACTGAGGCCATACGAACCCAGAACATACAGAGGCAAGGGTCTGTGGTTCTAACCTGCAGGGAAAGATAACCTTCAACTCTGGTGTCTTCTTTTAATTCTTAAGTGAATGAACCTAACATATTCTTAGAGCCGAAAAAAGAGAAGAATTTCAGAGATTACCAGAGTTTTCAAGATCATTTATAAGGAAAACTGTGTTATGTCGAAGTGATAGGCAACTCAGTAAAAACAAAAAGGTAACATAAATACAAAATGAAACAAGACAAATCAGTTCAGTTCGGTTTATTGGTTTTTGAAATACCAGGAATCAGATCCTTCATCATTTTTACAACATATTGTGTTTACTTCCTCTTCATATTCTTATTTATTTTTCCCCGTAGTCAATTTTATTCTTAAATTTTCTGGTGACAAATCGAAACAAAATGTAGCTCATCCTCGTTTCAATCCTGCCGATAATAACAATAATAATAATAATCTCAAAAAGAAGGACATTTAGCCACAACATTGTCACAGATATTAGATGAAATACTTGAATGCTGGATGTTTTCTCCTCCATACACACCTGTCATCAACGAGAAATGAACCACTCACATTATAAGGCCACGAAATGAAATTTCACACCAAACAGAACATGATAGATAACACGTCACACTCACACGCACAAGCTGTTGTCAGTTATATGCAGTGGCCAAAACACTGACCTCCTCTATCTGCACCACTTTAACCAGGAGGGCAGCGGATTGCCTCTGCTGCCACGGTAACATACAGTATATACAGCCGAGCAGTAACAAAGAAAAGCATGCTTGTTTGCATATTAGAAGGTTGTTCGGTAAACTTTACACAAATTCATGACAGCACTGATCCAACCAGCAGCAGTGATTGTGACTAACAAATATAGTCTGAAGGAAACAGGCTATTACAGTATGTCTCACTTATAATTGCACATCTTTTACAGTATTAACATGCCTTATGATGCAGTATGACTTTCAGTCACTCTGTTGTTCTCTGGTTACATGTGAAAACTCATGAAATTTGCCAGATCTGGACAAGAAGTCGACTTAAAACAATGAAAAAAAGAACTTTGCATTGTGCACACATAGATTTTGTTAACAAAAGCGATAAGGTGATTAACAATTAAGCATTGTGAGCCGGACAGATGAATACGTTGCAGCAGAAAAACTGATTTGGAATAAATAAACATTCAGAACCGAGTATCTAATTCTGCCAATCACATGCTGTGCTGAATCAGTCTCAGCAGGGCTTCCCCCCCCCCCTCTCTCTAAGCCGGTAACAGAGCGGCTGCCTGTTCTGTCATCTGCATTAGCTTGGATATCACACCTCGCCTAGGCCGGGTGAGTTGTCTTTAACCCTCTCTAAGCCAGAAAAGGCCAAAAAGAACATTTATTTCTAATATTTACAGCAGCAGCCCCCATTAGCTCGCACAAGCCCAAAGAGGGAAATTTCCATGCAGACTAGGAGGCAGTAATGCAGTTAAACTAAAGGCTTGCTCTTGTTTCAGTTTTTTTTCTTCAAACAGCTGCCTGAAAGGTAAATGCACATCACAAAACAAAACAAAAAAAAGAGAGTAACTTATTTGATGCACTCAGAGCATAACGGCAATCAATAAATAAACAACTGAGGATGATAACGCTAGAGTTCATGTTATATAAAATAAATACAATCTGAACCTAATAGAGTCTTTCACATGAGTAAAATCTGGCGAACGTAACTCCACGTCAGTAAAAGCTTTTGTCCGAGCCTATCGGAGCATACCACATGTAAAACTGTTAGTTAATGCTATAACATACTATCCCTCTACACGTTTATGACATTCTTTGTAATTTACACCTTTATAGATTCAAGATAAGGCAGCTCTGTCGTCAATATTTGATGTTGGTCACAGATTTTAAAGAAGGGGGGAAGTCATAGACCTTTATTGTAATATAAGAGTATTAATCCAGTATTTATGCATTTAGTTCGGAAAAGCGCAGATTAGATCAGCTTTGACACCATTTTTTTTTTAAATCATTTTTTAAAAAAAAATCTCACCACAGATCCAAATGAGTCAAATGAATCAAAACTAGAGAAACGGAAAGATAAAAGTATCTGCAAAGGGAGAGCCAATGAGAATCAACCTCCTGGGAGATTTTTCAGTGTTTTCTCTCTGTTTTGTAAACACAACAGACCTGCTGTAACCTTCTACCTGGAGCTGTCACCCAGGCTCTTCCCCACTCCTCTGCGACCACCTCTTCATTTTTTGTTCTTCAGCTGATTGGCCAGCCAGTCCAGGCCCTCATAGAGGCCGTCCCCGCTGGTGGCGCAGGTGGCCTGGATGTACCAGTTGCGGTGGCGTAAGGAGTGCAGGCCCAGCTTGTCTGTAATCTCTGCAGCGTTCATGGCGTTCGGCAGGTCCTGAGCAAAAAACACACGCAGTGAGGAAAGCCTCCGCTGAGGCGATGTTGATAGAAAGGCATCTGGAATATACGAAAGGAGGCGAGAGAGGGCCTTACCTGTTTGTTGGCGAAGACGAGCAGCACAGCGTCCCGCAGCTCGTCTTCAGCCAGCATCCTCATTAGCTCCTCGCGGGCTTCGTTTACCCGCTCCCTGTCATTGCTGTCCACCACAAAAATCAGACCTGCATCAGGAAAGGCTTCAAGGTTAAACAGAACTACAACGACACACATTCGAAACCTACATGTTGTTACAAGCCATTCTGTTTGAGGTTTGAAAATGTATGATGATAATCTGACGGAAACCAGCGAGAGTCAAATAAGGTGAAAGATCTACTGTCTTGTTCACACCATAAGCGAATAAGGCGAAGCTTCAATTTATTTTATTTAGATTTTATTTACTAGATCAACAAAAAACACTGCATGATGGTGAAGAGGAATAAAAATGATCCAAATATATAGCAGAGAAGTGAGCCATGTTTTTTGTCTCAGGGAAAATTTTTGCTGCAAATCATTTGGATCATGTGTCGATCCGATTAGCAAAACAAGAAATGTCTTTTTTTTAAAGGAACTCTTGAAGGAGAATCTATGAACAAATATGTTCAGGCCTTTTCAGACATTATCAATTGTTTTTAGGATTGGACTTTGACTAGACCATTCAGACACAAGCTGATGCTTTCATCTCACTCTGCTATAGGCCTGCTGCAGAAGAAGGTAAACATCTGCTTCAGACTCCAATCTGATGCAGTTTGTTTTGGCTGTATGGAGCTATGGATCCATCATCCTATTAGCTCTCATCAGTTACCATTTTCCTCAAAGGAAAAGCTTCCCAGAACAATGATTCTGCCCTCGCAGTTTTTCTGGTGGAGATATTTGCAGTCTGTTTGCTGGGTCCAATTTCTTCTCAACAACGGCTTTATTTTTTTGCTGATGTTCTAGAAAGGTCAAATTTGGAAAGTGCATTTCTAAGTTCGTCTCTGTTATGAGATGTGAATCTCTGTTGAATCTCCAAAGTCACCACAGGCCTCCTGGCTGCTCTCCTACAGAACTCAATAGGTTTAGGTGGAGTTTCATGTTTTGGTACGTCTGCAGCTGTCATGCTCTTTCCATTTCCATAGCATTAATTGAAAGGAGCTCTGTTTACTAACTGGGACCTCTGAGGAAAACTCGAGAGAGAGGGAGACTCTCTATTTTATTATTATCTACGAATACTGGATGCAAATGCATAAATGTGTTCTACATTTATTTTCTAAAGTTAAAAAAAATAATAATATTTTATTTCTTTTCACTTCACAATTATGAAATTTTTGTTGCTTTTTTTTTTACAAACAGAAAACAACAACATAGAACCAAAAACTCTGACTAAACTTATAATGTAAAAAAATATTAAAAACTCACCTTGAGTGTTCTGGAAGTAGTGTCTCCAAAGGGGACGGATCTTGTCCTGGCCACCCACGTCCCACACTGTGAAGCTGATGTTCTTGTATTCCACTGTCTCCACATTGAAACCTGAACAGGAAGATGAATCACGTTAAGTTGAGGTCTGCCCCAGATGTTTATTCCCCTGCTGATGATTATGACGTCTCTCCTCACAGACCGATAGTTGGGATGGTGGTGACGATCTCTCCTAGCTTCAGCTTGTAGAGGATGGTCGTCTTCCCAGCAGCGTCCAACCCCACCATGAGGATCCTCATTTCCTTTTTGCCTATCAGGCTCTTCAACAGGTTCCCAAAGATGTTTCCCATGATGACTCTGACCTCGACTGTATCAGAACTGAAACACAGGCGATTGAGGAACAAAGCAAGTACATTTACAGACCTGCATATTTGACCAATTTCTATATTTTCACTTGGCTATTTTAAAAGCTTTGTTGTTTCTTTTGTTTTAGATTTGCTGCAGTTTTTTAAATCATTGTCCTTCAAGGCCCCAGTTCCAGCCAGGCTTTAGTCTCTGGAGAGAAACCCCTCAGTTCAGGTTCAGCAAAATAACCCTATGAGATCAGTGTTCAGTGGATGCAAAACAAGCCCAAGAACTTTTTTAATTCAATTATACTTTATTGATGCCTGAATGGAAATTCAGCTACGCTTCAATGAGGTATTGTTTCGTTACACTGAAAATATATATCACAAAACTGCAATAGAAGCACTTGTAAAAAGATGTAAAAGAAGGAAGGAAGTAGTTAATGGATTACGGTATTGTATATTTGGATCCATGAAAAGACTGAGTATTTTTTTACATTTAGTTTGATGAACATGATGAGCATTAGAGAAATAAATATGGATATAAAACGTGTTTACATCTGCCATGTTGTTTTAAGGAGTTATCGCATAAACAAACATATTCAAGTACGATTTTGATTTTAAATGAAAATACAGCAATTTCATTTTTTTTAAATTAGCAAAATATCAACAAGTGTCTCATATGCCTTGTCTTTCATTTCTGCTAACATGTCTGTCATTCAAGGCGAAGCCATGCTGCTTCAGTTTTTTTTTCTAATCGTATTGTGATGAACTTAAACAAACAAAAAAACAACCCTCTGCCAAAACTAGAATTGTTTTTATATTAAAAACAGCACTGACTGCTTCTTAAATGTCACTGCTGATGTCTTCCCAGCTTAGCATAATGCTGACACACACATCGATGCTGCAAACCAACAAAACTCTTATTTTCATACACTTGTTAATGATCACTTGGATTAGCTGAAAGCTACTTTACCCCCTAGTTCTGTGGAAGCAATTTCTTCCCTTACAGTTAAGGAAACTTTCTTTTTTCCATGACTTTAGTCAGTCAGAACCACAGTTAGGAAGGATATCAGGGATTTAGAATATTAGTAAATCAGCATCATCAAAGCAGAAAGTTGCTGAAAAAAACACTTCACTGATTAACAGGCAGCTCTGCTTCTGTAAACAGCTACTTTTACACTAGGATGGCTCTCTGGGAAAGCTGCGCCATGCTGGATGTCTGCCTGTGGGTAGATCAGCTTTCATGTGGAGTGGGTTGACTACCATTCAGCTGTTTGGTGGCAACTGAAGCAAAGCAAACTGAATAATCAATTTGTACATAGAAGGACACGTAGCTTAGCTTGTAGGTTTATGTGGTGCATGGTAAATACAATGTAAAAAAAAATAATAGTTTTGAACTTAGAAAACCTAAAGAAAGCATTTTTTTCATAGTCTTGTTTTTCCTGCTGTGGTTAAAAGCGCAAACTGCAAACTTTACAGCAGCTGTTTTAGATTAATTCATTTATTGAAATCATTTCGTACTTGTCTGAATCCGGAAATAACATCCCAGCCTTATTAAATGCACCTGCTCATTTGAATGAACCGAACATAAAGAGCCTTCTGATTGATTCTTGTTTGTGTAAAATAAATAACTTCATAATTTTAGCACAACTTATCAATATTTCTAACAGCTGTGTTGTCTGAAAAACAGTGGGAAAAGTAACATGATCATGTCTGTACTGAACCGTCAGATGTCCTTCAACTTCCACCAACCTAAAAAACTACTAGACCTGCTTTAATAGTTGCGGCAATCATTGTTTACACTCAGAAAACTGAACCAGCCTCTGTTAGTGAACAAGTTCACACAGAGATTAGATTCAGAAAATATTGAGAAATTTCCTGTTATTGCTTTATACTGTTGATTGTTTTGGCTGCTTCGTTGACCACTAAAGTAAGCAAATTGCACCAGTTTAGGAGTTTAAACTTAGAATAAGCACAAGAATGGTGATAAATGCTTTTTTTGTTCTAACCAATCAGGCATAACATTATGAGCAACTGACTAATGGGATTTGGGTCCCTCTTCAGTAACTAAAACATCACAGATCCACCATGTTCAAGGATGGAAATTATTGAACATCTAAAACTCATTGCTTTGCTCCTCCTCCACAGGAAAACACTGTATCCATTGGCTTTTCTTCCTCTAAAGCAATGCACACTCAGCATCCGCATGATGTGAAGAAACTGATACTTATGGTTGTGTTTGGTGTGATGAACAGGAGTGTGTGGCCACCATGTCTGCTCTGCAGTCTTTCTGTGTATCCCAACCCCTGTTCCATCAGAACTAGAAACAGCTAGCTCAGCAAAACAAGCTTCAATAAATTATCTTTTTGATTGAAATTCAATGAGCAAATCCCCCATGTGCCTCTGAACCTTCTTTGGATCATTATATTAATATCTGGTCTAAAGACAAAACATAAACTGATTAGACAGTCACTTCATTTGGATTGGATTCAATTAATCTCTGATAATAAAGTTAAAAAGAACTCGGTGTTATTTTCAATCAGGACCTGTCATTTAAATTGCATATCAAAGATGTTTTCAGAATTTTCTTCGTTCATCACCAGAATATTGCAAAAATTAGAAACATCCTGTCCAGGGGGAGATAATAAGAAACTAGTCCATGCATTTGTTACTTCAAGGCTGGACTATTGTAATGCTTTAGTATCAGGAAGTCCACAAACTGTAGTTAAAAGCCTTCAGCTGATCCAAAATGCTAAAGCCAGAGTTCTGATGAAAATGAAAAACAGAGATCGTATTTTTCTTATCTTAGCTTCTCTTCATTGGCTTTCTGTTAAATCGAGAGTAGAATTTAAAAATCGTCCTTCTCAATAATAAAGTTTATATCAGAGATCTGATTGTTCCTTCCTTCATTGTTTGTTTCAACAAACTGTCTGTTACAGAATAATATGCTGAAATGACCACCACGAAAACATTTCTACACTATAGCAGTCTTCTCTCTAAGGCTCTTAGTGGTATTGGCCCTTTAACAGGCCAACTGTTCGCTCAACTTCGGACAACGCATTTTATCCAAGGGACATTGGTGTTAAGTGGATTTCCTAATGGACGACACATGCATCACACTAATTTTCCTGGAAAACATTACAACATTTCAGAGCCAATTAGATTTGTATACGACATGAACAGACAAGAGCTGCTATAGCAGAGCTCGTACAGCTGCAGAGTGATGCTCCTACATCTGTCATAAAAAGGGATGATGCTGCTGCAGCCCGAGCTGCTCCCGCTCGTTTGTCTAGTCTGGATACGACAGTTGCGACAAGTGTGTCTATTTAACTGTGATATCAGCTCGTAATTTTTGAGGCATTCAGACGTAAAATGTAGGCTTGTGTGCTGTAATCCCCCCTCCCCTCCCTCCCGTACAGTCACGACAGAAAAACGCACCAGTCCGCTGGATGTCGTCGTTAAGATTAACGTTAACCCACCAAGATGCGTTTTAGACCAGCGTTATTATACTTCATAATTCAAAACTTAAACATGTATTTTGAATATTTCCCCTGTTTTTCATCCCACGGACACTTACCCGTCAACGGCAGGCAGGACACCAGCTGGATTCAGCAGACGAAAGGACTGGATGATAGTCTCGCGATGATTTAAGGATTTGATGCAGGGTGTTCTCGCGATATATTGGACGCTCTCATCGCCTCTCACGTTTGTCATCCTCCGATGACTTTCTGAAGAGAAGAGGAAGCAGGTGGGCTGCTTGGGAGGTAGCTGCCCTTGGTATGGGGATTCAACACTGACTTGTCTTTTATTAAATCAGTTCAAACACTACCACAATCATTACCATTATGATTTTGTCAGAAACGTTTTATAAAGAAAAAAACGTTTTAGGAATAATTTTACTGCATTGTACTAAAAGAAAAAAAAGTATATCTACTCTACAATTTATAGCTATCCATCCATTGTAACACCAATTAATGAAAACAAGTTTGTTTTAAATATGCACTGTCAAGAGACGCATTTTTCTTTTCATGTTCTTTTTTGTACTTAAGGATTATTGGTTAAATATTATTTTCCATCTGCTGAGTTGGTTGTTTCATTGGGAGGATGACTGAAGACACAGTAAACAGTACACTGTAGTTTAACCTATTTTTATACACTGTAACAATAGATTTAGTAAGTTTTATAACTCTAAAATGTATTTCAGAGAGTTAATTCCACCTAAATTTTGTGTTGTTTATTAACTGCATATTATATGTTTAATGTTTAAGGTTATTATTTGAAACACCAGAATTTGCATTTCACCTGTTTTGTTCAATTTTACACTATTCTGTAAAATATTAAATTACTTGTTGCTATGTGATCATGGGTAGTAAGTAGATCAGTTACTCAGTACTCAACTAGCCTTTTTATCAAATACTTTTCTACTCTGACTTAATTTCTTTAAACGCTCATTTTTACTTTGACTTTAGGAAAAATATGATGGAGTACTGATACCCTTAAGTACAATTTTGGGTACTCTATTGACCTCTGTCAATGTAGCAGAGCGTCGTTTAAAAAGTCTGATTTAGTATTTCAGTTCAAAAACTAAAATATATGTATAGGTTCTGTTATATTAAGAGATATTGTGACATTTTTTAGGGTTTATTTCTGTATACACAACATTCATAAACTTAATATTTAACCTATAACCTATAACTTGGTTTGGGCTCCTTTTGCATGAAGTACAAAAGGTGATCAGTCTGTAGCACTGAGCAGGTCTTAAACTAACATTCATCTGCATTACTGGGTTTGTTTTCACATCATCCTTTTGGAAAGAAACCAAACATTTGTTGTCTTTTAGCAGATGCTGTCTAATTAAGCAATCTGTCGTGGCCATAGCCTTTAAACCAGATACTAGCACATTTGACAGAAAGGAGAGGTGGAAATCCTGGCCAGAAAATTAAATTTACTTCTCCACATTGCTTTCCAGGAGTTGGAATTAGCAATGTAAAATTTCTTGCTAGATGGCTGTGATTCTTTAGGATTAAATAAGGCACAGTGAAACAACACCAGCAGATGACAAGGTTCTTCAAATCATTACTGAATATGTGATTATTGTGCTGTTCTTCTCTTCCTCCAGATGAAACCTTGATCTTCAAATGAGATTTAAAGAAACATACTTTAATGTTAAAACAAACTCTAAACTATTTAGAAGATATATTTATTTGTCCTTGTAAACCTAAACACATATCACCTTAACTAAAGAGATAATTTCACAGTAATTTATAAAGGGATGATTAATCCTCCACGAAAGCCATTAAACTGTATATGTTTTTCTAGCTGGCTGGCTGGCTGAATGGATACTTTATTTTTTTTCAGACATATAACATTTTGCAGATGTATGATACGGATTTATTTAACCTTGAATGCAAAGTTTGAAAATGCATCATTATAACAAATAAAGACTGATCTACAGAAACACTTCAGTCAGTGGTATAAATTATTATATGACTGTTTATATTTTCAGACTCTAGAACAAAACTCTCTGCGAGTATATAATTAACAAACTATCCTACATGTAACAAAAAGTATTTTTTCCTCATTAAAGAAATCCAAACTACAAATCCAAAATTACAGAAACTCTGTTGGCAAGCAAGCTTAAATAATTAAAAACAGGAATCCTCTTAATGAATAAATCATTCCCTCACTGTAACAGGATGATACTTCCTGGCAGAAGCCACTCTGTGTCACAGACAATAGAGTAACATGAAAGGCAGCAAAATACAACCAATCAATACTTCTGCTGGTTTAATCCACTAGACGTAATGGTTTGAGTATCTTTTTATTAGCTGGATGCTTGTTTATTCACTAAATCGAAAGCAGCATTATTGAATAGCAGAAGGTGAAACCAGCTTACAATGGCCATGGGTGAATACAACATTTGCCCGGCTCTTTCAGCTGTGTTGCGTGTCAGTCAGTGGTCCGATAAAAGATGTGTTTATCAATTCAGTGGAGAAGGCAGGGGAATAAAAAGGGGAGCAGATGTTTGCAGCTGCACAGCAGATTATGGGGTGGAGTGTATGGTGGGGGAACAGGCCCGGTTTGGAGCTCGGCAAGGGTTACAGGGGGGTTACGGCGGGCTCCGGTGGTGGCGGAGAGGTAGGGTGGGGAGTTATGACTTAAAGAAGCCTTTCCTCTGAAGTGTCTGCCAGCCTGCACCCCAGCAAATACAATCACAAGAGTCGCTGGTTCTGCTAGCTGAACTAATGAGGGCCTGCACGTTGAGGGCAGGGGCTTTGATGTTCTGGGTAGCTGGCTCCTTGTGTTTTCTCTCCCGCTCTCCTTCTCTGCCTGTCCCACATCAAAAAAAAAAGCAAGGGGAGTTGAGAAGCAGATGTTCTGAGGCACATTTTTATACACAGTACAGTTAATTCACCCCATCTCCGTAACTCTGTTTGTCCACTGCTGCTGCATCACCGCTGCATGAAGGGCAAGAGGACCTATCCCCCCACATCTTTATATCCAACTAAACACTCTAAATCGCCTTACTTTATACATATAATCATTGTGTCAGTCAAGGAGGGTAACTTTTATCTCTCCTGACTTCCTCGCTTTGCCTGCCTCTCTTTAATTTCAGCCCAATCTGGATGTCATTACTCAGGGGAGGGGGCAGACTATGTGTTGCTATGCATGTGTCTGTGCAACGACGAGGGGGAGAATAGGGAAGAGAGAAAAAGTCCACCCAACCTCTGTCTCACACATGGGAGAAACAGTGACAGGAAATTCCCTTATGCAGCAGCTCCAGGGTGAAATGATAAAGGAATGAAGAAATGCAAACCAGAAATCCAGGCCTTTATCATTCCAAGCCACTTGCAGTCTACTGCTTATACCTTCGCCGAATAACTAACCCCCACCCCAGGAGAGCGAACCCAGCCACTGGCATCATCATTCCTCTGGTGTCGAGGGATATTTACCAAAGTCCCTACAAACAAAACTTAATTGGCATTAAATCCTATGTGACAGAGAGGCTTCTCCCAGCAGCCTGAGCACAAAGACAGTTTGGATTATCTAAGATATCCAGGAATGCAGTCATCATAAATCAAGTCCCATGGCGACATTAGCATTTTGCTAAATCTACAGCTCATGTGTGCATGGTTTTGATTGTGCATTAGCGTCAGTGATTCAACCAACTCGTGTCTTTGTGCATAGACAAGTCCATTTCTGTGCGTGTGTTTATATTTTTCACTTTTCTGTCCCCTCAGCAACAACATTGGAGGGTCCAGGGCAGCGTGTGGTTCAACAAGTCACATCCTTGGCTATGAACTCTGGACAGATGATCCCCTCAGATCCTCGCACAGCAAAGACTGGTATAATCACCAATGACTCTCTACTCTCTCTCTGTCTCTCTCTCTCGATGTGGCTCTCCAGTTATAAAAGTCATACTTTTAAGGAAACAATATCCTGCGGCCATAAAACGTCCTTCTCTCAGCATGGAGTGACCATAAAAAAGCCTCTCACCTCCCAAATCTGTAGTGCATCAAGCTTATCCCCACATTTACACAGTATTAAGTGCAGACAAGCATGCGCTCAGGCCAACACACACAACAACACACACAATCCTTAGCATCATTTCAGGACTAAAGTAGGTCCATCTCTCACTTTGACATGTTCTACATGTGGGAAGAATTTAAAGAGCCCTTAAACAAGTGAAAGAGAGAAACCAGGATTATAGTAAAATACAAAAAAAGCAAACAGACATTTCATTATACTTGTACCAAATGGAGACACGTTTGTGTCATATTAGGAAGAATTGATAATAAAAAAACATAATCAGCTGGTACATTTATTACGCTATAATGACTATTTTCAACTGTAGGGTGATTAAAACTGAAGCACAACACGTTTAGTAAAGAAGTTTGCTTTTAACCAACATATGCACTCTTATGTACTGATTTTTCAGGTATACAAGCTTTGAAATAGTGCTGTGAAAATGTTCTACACCTTCTTAGATGTTTTTCTGAGTTTATTTTACTACCACTTCACTGTTTTAAATCTTAGAAAATGTCATATCAGACAAAGATAACCAGAGTAAGCAGTTTTTAAATGAGGATTTAATTCAATAAAGTAAAAAAGAACTATCCAAGCTAACCTTGTCCAATGTGAAGGGATTTAACTCCCATTGTTACGTCACAAATTTACTCTGATTAACTTTGATGAAAAGCTGGATAAGGTCCATTAACCATGCCTGGGCCTGATACCAGCTGACCTGTAGAGTCGATGGCCCTAAACAGAACTTCTCTAACAACATGAAGCAGACAAAAAAATTCAAAAAAGACAAGTCATCTAAAGATGTTTAAAACAGTTAAGAAGAGTCTCTGACATCTACATTAAGGGTAACAAAGATCTTAGAAACCGATCCAATTTCCTTAGATTAGGTCATACTCTATGGTTCTGGTTCAACTATAATAAAGAGACTGAGCAAAAATGCGTTCCGATGTAAAAAGAACATAAACTCTCATCTGAGATTTGCTAAATACGTGAAAATAATTCCTAAGACTTATTCAAGGGAATAATATGTGAACTAAGGAGACAATCGTGGATAAAAAAGATAAATGAACTCGACACTCTAAAAAAAGAAGTATTAGAGTGGCCTATCCAAAGTGGTGTAAACATCAACAGGCTGCTTATGCTTGGAAAACAAAATCAAAACAATTATGCAAAAGGAAAGTGAGATAAATCCCTTCACAATGATGTAAAAGAATTAAAGGCAATTATTACAAATGCTTGTTGTCACCAAGGGTGATACAACCCGCCTTTAGACTTAGAGGACAAGAGGATTTTTACATATATCCGGGTTTGAATAGCTTTTTCCTTTAAAGAATACGTTCCTCATTTACCCATGCCTGATAATACAACTTGTATGATGAACCCAAAAAATTCTGTTTGACACAAAAAAATAAAATAAAATAAAAAATCTGCAAAGAGGCACATCTTTGAAAATTAAAGATGTTCCCCTTTTTTACTTGCTGCAGTTCTCATGTTGCCCCTAGTCCATGTCTCCTCAACCAGGTGAGCTGCTGAGTATTAAGACATGGATGACATTAAGAGGGCTTACCTGACAGAGACAGAAAAGACTGATCCCTCTTTAAACATTGAGCTTTTGGTTTTACATTGCAAGCCCCATGACATGTCTCTATAGTTCTGTCTAAACTGTCCAAAATCCCAGTTTTCTTCCATCTGCCTTGGATGCTTATTCAGCTCCACTAAATAGATCTTGTTAGTAGTATTTCCTCTTGTTTCAACACAAGTCCAAATCCATGGCGGAGCAACCACCAAGACCTCCAACAACCTGGGTCAGAACAGACAGCCTGGCAATTTCAGAGTGATCTCCCACCCAAAACCACAGCTGTTTGGGCCCTGATTTCCCCATTGGCCCAGTTGAGTTATGGGACTTTTGAAACTGCAATCCAATTTCAGAACAAAGAAAGGGGCTTCATTCTTCCTTTAGTTTTTAGGACCTGGATCAGTAAATTAAATTTCTTTCTTTTTTAGTCGTTTCTCCTCTAAAAACAGTGATTATTTTTAAAATCAAGACTAAAACCATTTTCTTATTTGGTCCTTTTTTGTTTTTGTTTGATTTGTGCTTATTTTACATGATTAATTATTAAGTACATCTTAGTGTGGTTAAAATAAAAATTAAATCTCGATTCTTGTGCTTATTAGCTCACAAATCATTTTGTAATTAGAGTGTTCATTTAGTGACCATTCTTAATGATTTGTTAATCCTTAGAAATTGGCACATATCTTCTTGAGCCCTTTTAATAACAGAAATCAGAGAACGAAACGGTCAAAAGTTTATCAATCTTTTGTTTAAGATAATGAGACTTTTAAAACTTTGATATAATGAAATTAGAGCATGATTACGCTACAGTGGATTGAACTTATGTGTTTCATTTAATTAATCTTTAATCAACTATACTGACCACACTGAAAAAAATCCATGTTTAGAAAACTGTTTAGCAATTATAGGATGTAGAAATTAAGACATTAAAACTTCCAGTTCATCTTGAAGATAAAGTTGGTTTCCTTTCTGTCATTCACTGACGTCACACCTTAAGCTAACATGAAACCCTGAAACAATAATGATATTAATACAACATACATTTACAAATATACAATTACACCATAAAATACACAGCTACTGTACAAGAAGATGATTAAAAAAGCAAAGCCTGAAACATTAACACTCCTCTGCTATTTCGCCACTGGAGTGCAGCCCTTTCTCATGGCTGAGAGGGTAGCATCTAAACAGGCCGTGGAAAGGCAAAATGACATGAGTCATCTCTTCAATCTCTGACTTGGCATTTTAGGAATAACAGCGGCTACGCAGAGAAAATAGATCCCAGATGACAGCATAAAAAAAACCCAAAAACAAACTGAGAGGGATAAACAGATTCTCTGGAACAGTTGCAGACAGAGCAAAACAAAAGCTAGATCTACTTGCACACATTGACCCACTCTGTAAGGCGACACTCCTCGCACAGCACATAGCAACACCAGTGAAATCGACAATTGCAACGCTCACTGCGAGTCTGCCTCAGGATGTTGTGCCCACGGCCGCAGCACAGTGAACTGCAGCTGTCGGTGCTGTAGCTAGTTTTGTTGCAGATGCGTCCTTGCGTACCTGGGGAATCTATCAATGCATCGCGCTCGCAGAAATCAGGCGACTTCTCGAAATACACAAGTTCCCTGGACATGCTTCGACGGCGCCCTCCGCTGAATCCCCCAGTGCTTCTGCGAGCATTGTTCTCTGTTCTGGGGTTAAAAACGCCATTGTTTTTGTTCTGGGAGTTGACGAAGATGGCTGACAAGAACTTCTCCTTGAGAAGAGACCCAACAGCACGGAACTCTGGGGAAACATACCAGCAGGTCTTGAACTGACAGCTCCCTGATGTGCCATGACATTTGCACTTTCTGGTCATGTTGTCAGTCACTATCTGTATAAAGAAAGGTGCATAATTTCAATCAAATGCAGCAGGTACCATGTTCATACTATAATCCACCAAATACTCCTTCACTTTTCCATGCTTAGCATATATGTGATTGGAATGTGAAAGGCAGCGCAGAGTTGCGCATATTTATCAAGTGGAAGAAAATCAAGATATTAAAGTGTTAAAATGAAATGAAACTGGACCATCCAAGCCCCTTTTTTTTTAACTCGGTCTAAGCTCAAAGTCAAGTTGGGGTAATTCTCTACCAGCTTTGTAAAGGTACAGACTTTAATATGAGACATGGATATGCTTTGACCTGGACAAGAGGTCTTCAGTCCTGGTCCTCAAGGCCCACTATCTTGAATGTCTTAAATGTGCCTCTACTTCAGAGCAACTGAATCAAATGATCACATTTCCTCCTCAGCAGCCTCTAAGAGCTGGGGAGGTCTGTTAATCACTGATTTGTTTATGTCAGGTGCTTGGAGGAAGGGGAGCACCTAAAACATGTTGGACAGTGGGGCCTAAGGACCAGGTTTGAAGACCTCTGGCATTAAGGGTTTAGGGTTTGGGTTAGGGTTGCTGTTTTCTTGAAGGATGAACCTCTGCCCCAATCTCTTTTTGGCTTTTAACAGTTTTTTCCCCTAAAAACTGCCTTGTATTTAGTTTTACTCTAAACAAGTTATTTGTCTCTGCTAAACAAAAACATCCCCATAGGACACTGTGGTATTTATAGGGATATGTGTACTGTCATTTTTTCCCAAATGTATGGCAATGATTTCAGTTTTGTTCTTCCCTGACTAGAGAACCTCTTCCCAAGTGTTTGCAGACTGAACTCCATAGCTTGTGCCAAACTTTCAATGAGACATCTTATGGCTGTTGTTGTTCTTGCTTGCACTACATCAAGGCCAATAAGTGCTAAACATCGAAACCCTCCTTTAAACGTTTTAACAATATTATTTTTGACCTGTCCACTGTGTGAATTCATCACAACATTGCACTAATTGTTTTAAGAAGACATCTGAAGTTTATATCCCCTTGTTGACAAATTGGGTGACTTCTAAATGCATTAAGTTTCATTTTTATTGGAACTTGTGATTAAAGGTGGTGAAGTACTGATAAATTATTTTTTTCAGATTGTGAAAAACTATAAATACCTGTCCTAACACTTTACAACTATGCACTTCTCTTTGTTAGTTTGTCACATAGAACCTTAACCCATAAATAAAGGATTTTAAAGGGGAAAGTGTGAAAAACACAAGGGGTCCAACTATTAAAACTATATATTATATTGTATAAAGGAGCACATCACTCACCTGCCGTCCCACACGGTTGTTATGTAACCTCATGCGAGCATAGATGTCCCTTGGAGAACCACGGGAATCAAGCCAGTCTCTTGAAAAACGGTCCCCAAACCGCAAGTCATGACTGCAGCCCCCCCACATCCAGGTGTCTTGCATAGAGCTTAAGTCATCTGATAAAGGCTTGAGCAGGGCAGACGTGTGGGCAGAGTGTAGGTCGGCCGGTAGGTTTCCATGGTGCCCATTTAGATCAGAGGGTAATGATTTGGTCATGCCGATGCCTACCCCGCCCTTTTGCAGGGTCTGCAGCTGCAGCTGTGTGAGTTTCATTCGGATCTTGTCATCGTCCTGGCGACGTTTGGCCTCACAGCTGCACCCCCGCAGCTTGCCCATGCTGCAGGCCGAGGCCACAGAGTGAGCCACACCCGCTGCCAGCAGGGCCAAGGAGAATGCACTCTCTCGAAAACCTAGGGGCCCAATAAACACAAACAGACATGAAAAATAATGAGCAATGTCAGTCTAAGAGTTTCCTTTACCTGTTCCAAAGAAATCAACACTCTTAGTGAGTTATTAAGTATTGTTTGAGCTCTCTTATGCTCCTCACCCCTACTGAGGATGGTGCTGTGGTGGGGCAGCTTCCCAAAGCTTTCAAGGGAAGAGCAATTCCAGCGCTGGTCCCGCAGCTGGTGCTGGCATTCATGGATAGCCACCTGGATGCCCTGCAGGGCAGATGCTGTCACGTCGGGACTACGCATACACATCCGCATCTGACGTTTGCTGAGGCCCACAAGCCTCAGGCACACAGAGTGAGGGGTTAAAACTGGATCTCCTGCCACCTTCAGGCTGAGGATATCATTACATAGCACCCTGCAGGGAAGAGAGAGGTTGGTGGGATTTGTCATCAGAGCTGGTTAGGGGTTCATCAAACAAATCCAGAGAATGTGTCAGTGGGAGAGAGATCTTAATGCCTCGGTTAAAAAATGAGAAGAGGTTTTTAAGAGCTATTCTACTTAGTGAAATGCTTTTAAGGGATGTGTTGCATGAACTCTGTTGTAAACACAACAGTTTTATTTGCCATTATGTTAGTTGCTCAGTGACAGTTGCAACAGAAATCTAATTCTAGATAAACTAGTTAAAAGCGGAAAATCAAAGCTAGATTGAAGCTCAGCAAGGATTAATGAAACTCATAATTGCATGTTTCAGACTTATGAACAAAACTGACAAACGGTGATTTATGTTACACTAATATAAGCCTGCGAAATATATACAGTCAATTTGAGTCATATAATTAACCAAATGAAATAGCATCCCTCAAAATGCCCCGTCTTACGTATCCCCTCTCATGGCGCTCTCAAGTGCACTTACGTTAACGCAGGTGACATAAGTGCTGTTGCCAAAATCAGGAATTGATTCCAACGGAGTTTGTTTGATATCTCCATTTTGTTAAGCGTCTGTCGCGACGGGACATTAAAACTTTGATAGTAAACACTCCGTAAAATTAAATAAGAATATTACAAAAAAGGTGGTCAAAATGCGTGGAGTTTTATCAATGCGGCGCCAAACGAGTGAGTAGTGAAGACGGAGAGGAGACGAGCTCGGGGGCAAGAGTAGACTGGAGGAGGGGGAGAGAAAGGGAGTAAGGGGAGGGGAGTGGATGCCTCTACAGGCGACTGTTAGAGAAATATTAGTCAATTTGATTTTATTATTGTTAAAGATAGCGTTCATTCCTGAGGGCGTAAAAGCTGTATTCCAAACTTTTACGCGCGGACGCTCTCCAAGCGCAAGGCTCTAAAGCTTAGAAGAAACACTGCTTTTTGTCTCAATTAGAATAAAAGTAATAATCACTCAATATGCTTTAATGCTGGTATTGCAGAACAGACTATCCTTTCTTTAAGGATCTATAACAAAGAAAATTAAAAAAAAATTTAGTCCTAAAAGGGCAAGTTGTTTTTTTTTAACAGACGGGGGAGGGGAGAGCTTCTGTTTCTCCACTGTACAACAGGGAGGCAGCAGCAGGCAAGCGGCTCAGCTAAGAGACCCTCCAACAATACTGATTTTAGTCATGCGCCCACCCTCACACCCCCTTCCATCCCCATACCTCCCACCTCCATCAGAGCGGCTGTTCCTTGTTGTGCTAGAAACAACTTCACTCTGTCAACGCAA
Organism: Jordanella pulchra; assembly: GCA_034780135.1. Taxonomy (NCBI): domain Eukaryota; kingdom Metazoa; phylum Chordata; class Actinopteri; order Cyprinodontiformes; family Cyprinodontidae; genus Jordanella; species Jordanella pulchra. The sequence continues at coordinate 12,971 of JAUZNJ010028895.1, read as the reverse complement.
GTCCTCAGCTCAAAGTATAAATGACTATGCCTACGTTTCAAGTGACAGATCAGACTCCTGTCAGTTGGTGTTACATTTATAATAGGCGTAATTATTCACTTAAGTGTAACTGGATAAAAAAAAATCATACTTTCCAAAACGTTGTCTTTAAACCGCAAGCTGTAATCAAATTTTTATTTGTGTTGACTTTGGCCTTTTAAAACGAGGTATAATAAAGGGTGCAGACCTACAACTTTCATAAAATTAAGTTAACCCCCATCGAACACGGTTCGCTTAGTGACACCAATTCATCTAATCTCCTTCCATTCCCTAAGCTGCAGCAATGAAAAGTGCATTAGCATTCTGCCTTGGTGTGTATATCTAAGTGGCTTAAAAAGTGATTTGAAGTTGATTTGTATATAAAAGGCTCCCTTTATCCGGATTGAAGCTCTAATCTGCTCGGTGTCGCATGACTGCTCCAGGAAACCCCTTTGAGCACCTTCATATATATAAAGCTGGGGAATAAACGTGGGATGGCTGTCATTAAACCTTTTTTCTCTTTACTTATCCACTTCCTTTTACTGTCATCCAGGGGTGTGAAAGAAAATTTGGAGAGGAAGGGACAAAGAGGATCCGAAGCAGATCAGTCGAACGTCAGCATACATGACACATAATCAAACATTTATTCCAAATCTGGAGTTTTGGGGACATTTTGACTCGCTCCGAGTCATGCAGTTTGATGGAGATGCCGCAAAGTGGCTCAAGCTGTGATTACACTGTGCTACTCATGCGTCGAGGGAGGTCTGCAAGCCAGATGTTAGGGCTGGTTTCTTTTTTTATCCTTACTCGTCCCCCCTTACCCTCCTTCATCATGCATTAAACTTTTGATTGGTGGTCATATTTTATCAGAATCACATTTGAAATATATTTTTAAGTAGCCCAGCATACAGTGTGAGTAATAGGACAACTGTGGGGTTGATATTGTTTTAGTCAGCGTTCACGTTTAAAGACGCGCAGTTTAAAGACGGGTGATTATAGTTTTAATGTCCCCATAAAAGGCGCTTCCAGAAAAAAAATTACAATAAAAAAAACACTCGTAAAGAAAATGTGCAACTATAGCTTCGCCCCGTGCATGTTTTAGAAAAGGGATTGCAGAGAGGAGGAGATGCGGTTATAGGGAGTAGGCAGCTCAAAGGGCAGTTTCAGATGGCTCATATTCGGCTGTATGTAACTGTACTGCGCAGAGATAGCAGCGGCGGAGCAGCAAAGCGGACGCAGCCTCAGCATCTGAACCAGGAGTTCAGCGCGTCAGACGGCTCTTCATCCGCTTAGTAGAAAGCGCGCACGCAGTCCAGTGAGGAAAGACGTATGCCTTTTTTCCCCCCAAGGAACGGTCGTGAGATTCCACAAGTAATATGCGCAAAACTGATGTGGACTTTAAAAAAAACTCATTTTCCTGTCTCTTTCTGCCCAGTTGTGTTTCCTCATTCATTGTGCGCCCCTATGAAGAGCATTAACTATCCCTCCCTCCAATCCCATTGAAAAGGCAGCGAGGAAAAGAAAAAAAAAAACAGAAGGAGATGAGAGCAGCAAATCCCTTTTTTATTCCCCTCGTAGCGCTCAATAAGAGAAGAATGTGTTGCCTATCAGTCACCGAGGGGATCCAATCTTCGGGACTGTCCCACGCGTTCATTGCGTCTCGCAAAGCATCACTGAGAGAGACAGAGTAAAGAGGACAGCAGCAGCATCCTGTCTGGACACTTCACATCATTCAAGTACCTGCTTCCACTCAGGATCCATTTAAGTCAATTAGGATCAACAGACCTCGCGGATCATCTCAACGGTGAGTATTTGTGTTTTAATACAGTTTAACAGATAATCAATTAAAACCAATTAAAAATGATAAATGCTAGTCGTGCTTGTAAAGTTTGACATGTTCCTCTTAGGATGTTTGAAAGGAAGCCACGATGAGGAGTCTGGCTCTGCTGTTGGGAGTAAAAGCCGCCTGCATCCTCTTGGTGTCTTCGCTCTCCCGCACGGGGGCCGTGAACAACAGCGGCCGGTGGTGGTAAGTGGATGTGGGTTAACTACCCCCCACCTCCCCACCCCCTCCTCGGATATTTCAGCAGCGTGCAGCATCCTGAACCTAGAGCTGCTTTGCATTAACACTTGCATACGATTTTTTAGCAAGTTGCCGCATTCCTCCACTGGAAGCTTGAAATAATCTGTTTATGTTGGAAACATTCACAACTTCTGCACAGAGTTGTTTTCGAAAGAAAGAAAGAGAGAGAGGGATGGAGATAGAAAGACAGGGGGGGGGGGGCGCACGGCAATAAGATTTGTGCGATTTTAGCTCAAGTTAAGAGCAAATTGTTCCCCTTTAAGTCAAAGATTCGTTATTAAAATGTGATTAATAGTTCATTAAATTGAGTATTTATAAACAATTAGAGCTTTAGATTTTTATTCATGCGTTTATGCTCTCCTATCCCATTTTTCCTTTCTGAGTTTTTGATAATGTGTCTTTAAGTATTTGGATTTTATTTTTTTTTACATCAAAATAACATATTACATTATGGATTTATTTCATAGCAGATGGGATTCTATATCAAGGTCGTGAAGTTGTCTGTAGATTATTTTGGCAATGCTGTGAGCCTTAAAACCCATACAGGGAACCACACGTTATTTTGATATATAGTCTATATGAAGGAATGTTTAAATACAATCCGATGTGCATGGTTTAGCCTATTTGCTTGCTTGTTTAAAAGACAGCAAACAGCGAACTGGGTGTGTGGATGTGGGCATTTTAACGAAACTGCTTTTGCGGTGTCATTGGATCAGTTGAGCATTCAAATATTTCAAATGCCAGACGATATGCCGAAAAAAAGGAAAATGGGAAAAGTGGAAAAAGAGGGAAAAATTGCCAAAACAGTGGATTGTTATTATTATTTATTATCTCAGGCCTCACCACTGGGACAGACCTTCTTTGCAGGAACATGTTTTTTTTTTGTTAAGTTTTATTTTCTCTCGTGGATGATAATACTCATCCTAATTCTGAAACGAGTCCAACTTGGTAGAAGGCAAACACATAGAATTAAATAACAGCAATACGAGAAAAAAGTGGAAAACTCCTAAGAATGTAAGCGTTGCAACACCAAGAATGATGTGAAACCTGAGCACTAAAGGCTAGTTTAGAGGCTGCCGTGTGGTCTAACACTGACCCGAAGCTGTGGAAGCACAGGTGGCATATTGGACCACAAAAACACCTCTTAAAAACCTTATTATAAAGGATATATTTCATATGAAAGAAGTGGTGAATGTTTAAGAAGTTTAAAGAGTTGTATGGCCCAGGCATATCTGGATTTTATCACGTTTTTTTAGCTACGTTATTTTTTATCAAGTAAATCTAAATCCTATTTTGTTCAATGATTAGATATGCATTTTTTGTAAATTTAAAATAAAGAAGTAAATGATTCTTTACAGTCTCTTACATTAGCAGTAAAATTTGCATTTATCCAATAGTCCACATGATTCTTCAAGAAGACAAAAACGTGCATTCTGACTCAGAGCCTGAAAGATCCCTTGTGGTGTTAGACTACATGTGTCACTGTTTAGCATCATAGCGCAGAGTATTTTCAAAGGCACCACACAACCCACGAGATCCCTGTAACGTCCATGCAGGAGTTCAGAGCAGGGGTTGGTAATGTGGTCTAAGGAGTTTACCACAAGACTGTGTGGCTTGTGCTCTGATGATGATAAAAGTAATGATAAAAATTTCTTTAAAAAAATAAATCTCTCATCCACATCTCTTCTAAAGATGAAACACAATCTTTATTAAGTGGGCTACTTTACTGCAATAGTTACATACAGTACAAGTGTGAAGTTAAATAGCATACAAGGAGTGGATGCAATCCATTTGAAGCAAAATTTATTGATGTACTGTCATTTAAGGAAAAGTAGAGGGAGATTCAAAAGTCAAGATTGCAGCCAAAGCTACACAGTTTTGAGTTTCCAAGGCTGACAGATTAGAATTTATCATTGATGGCGCAAAATGACAAATTTTTATTACAGTGTTTTCTTTCTACTTAAAAAAATGAATACCACAGTTGCTACTGCCCAGTTCAGAGGGTGAGCAGGATAAACATACATAAAGTGACAGCTATGACCCTAATTTCCTTTTTATCATCATCTCAGGGGTATTGTCAATGTGGCTTCCTCATCCAACCTACTTACCAATTCCAAAAGTGTTCAGTTGGTCCTGGACCCCAGCCTGGCCCTCCTGAGTCGTCGCCAGCGCAGGCTGATTCGTCAGAATCCTGGCATCCTACATGCCATCGCGGCAGGGCTGCACACGGCCATAAAGGAGTGCAAGTGGCAGTTTCGAAGCCGCCGCTGGAACTGCCCAACCACCCACGGTCCAGCAGTTTTTGGCAAAATTGTCAACCGTGGTGAGTCTTTCTTGTTTTTCCCTTCAGGGGACATTTGGACAGCTTTAAGCAGGATGTGTTGTGAACATTTGCTATTAAACACCTTCTGACTTTAAGCCAAAACAGTAAACTCTATATCTGGATGCATTTTAATACAGAGTTTTGATGCTTATTCAGGTTGCAGAGAAACAGCGTTTTTATTTGCCATCACCAGCGCGGGAGTCACCCATGCTGTCGCTCGATCTTGCTCAGAAGGAGCTATTGAGTCGTGTACATGTGATTATCGGCGCAGAGGTCCTGGAGGCCCAGACTGGCACTGGGGGGGCTGCAGTGACAATGTGGATTTTGGGAGGATGTTCAGCCGTGAGTTTGCAGATTCAAGTGAGAAGGGCAGGGATCTGCGTTACCTCACCAACCTGCACAACAACAAAGCTGGAAGAATGGTAAAAAAAATTACTGCTCAGTTTGACGTGAAAATTTTGCATCATGTAGTTTTCTGATTTTGGTTCTCTTCTTAACAGATTGTCTCCTCAGAGATGCATCAGGAGTGTAAGTGCCATGGCATGTCAGGCTCCTGCACAGTGCGGACCTGTTGGATGCGCCTGCCAAGTTTTCGTACAGTGGGAGATTTTCTCAAGGAGCGCTTTGACGGGGCATCCCGAGTCGTGTATGCCAACAAGGGCAGCAACCGTGCCTCTCACCGAGCCGAACCTAGACATCTGGAACCAGAAAACCCGGCCCACAAACCCCCATCTTCCATGGACTTGGTCTACTTTGAGAAATCCCCAAACTTCTGCTCCTACAATGGCAAAACTGGCACTTTGGGGACCTCTGGGAGAACATGTAACAGCTCATCTCCAGGTCTGGATGGGTGTGAGCTGCTGTGCTGCGGACGTGGATTTAAGACTCAGACTGAGAGTGTGACCGAACGCTGCCACTGCACGTTCCACTGGTGCTGTCACGTCAGCTGCCTGAACTGCACCAGCACCAGGACATTACATCAGTGTCTATGATTAAAGTTAAGAGATTTGGGTTGATTTTTGAGCATGTACTGGAGGAAAAGGATGAGCTTTTTTTATCAAAGCAGGAGAACCAGAGGCTCTTAACTGGGTTGATTGGAGGAGAATAAAACATTTATATTCAGGTAAAACAACAAAAGAAACTTTATGCCACAAAGACTTTACCTGAGAAATAGAGAGTAAAGTACAAATCTACTAACAGGGTGTTAAAGTTATACAGGTGCTTATATTTTGCCTTTATTTTTAACAATATTTGGACACAACAAAAATGTATATTTCCTCACATCCCGGAGGTGTTTACACTAAGAATGATATTGGAATAAAAGGATTTAGAGAACAGATCTCTGCCGCCATTCACGGTTGTGTTGTGAATCACATAGGAGAGGGCTTCAGATGTACCCTTATTACCAGGAGAGAAACAATCTTAGCTGTCCACTTGTTTACACAGAACTTGGATGCTTCTGATTTTCTTCTGATTCTTCCACCTTTTAGATTTCTTTGGTTCTTCAATCCCTTTAAACAAATTTTCCACTTAAAGCAACCACAGAATTGCTATGGTGTTTGTCTAGAAAATCATCAGGAGCGGCAAAAAAAACGACATCATTTGAATGATTTATGAGTATAGAGAATACCTTTTTTTAAATATTGGAGGAAAATATATGTGTAAAATATGACGAATGAAAACTGGCACTAATTAAGAATGTGCATTGATGTGAAGTGTCAAACATTAAATTCAAAACTGCATGTGTTTTAGAAACCATTTGGACTTTGGTGATGAGCATCAGCTGAGAAAACCAAAAGGATGCAACAAATGGTGGTCCAAAGGGGCCTTAGGGAAGCCCATCTTTCTACCCTCCCCAACCAAATAAAATAGCAACAGTTATCTAAGTTTCTGGGACAGGATAAAATGCAGTGCAGTTTGTAGGAAGCAGAGCTTTGTCTCTTCCATCCCACCCTGCCACTCCTAATTATGCCCAAATGACCCATGTCACAAACTGCCACTGGATACAAGTATTATCATATGAAAATATATTTATAAAAGTGATGCTTTCTCTTGCCAAATGATTTATGCGCCCATCAGTGACTGAACAGCATGACTGGAGTCAAGTCAGGACACATATTAGAGACATTATATTTCCTTTTATCCCTTTTTTGGTTTAATGAAACTGCTAAGTGTTGACTCTTCCTTGAACCAGAGAATATTTTTTCTATTTTTTTCTGCTCAAAACACTTGTTTGTTTGGTCATGCACTGAATATATACTTTTTTTTATAAGTGTAAATGCAAATATTTATTTTTTATGATTTTTATACTGTTATAGATTATTGTAAGAGCAGTCTTTTTTTAGATTTCAATAAAAAAAAAAACAGATTTTAGTTTTCTTTTTTGTTTTTTACTGTATGATAGAAAATAAAGGTTATATTTTCAATTAAGCCAACTCGTCTGAAAGTGTCTAAGATGGTGTTACGTCTTATATGCGTCCTGTTCTTATTTAAGAAGTTTGACAATAGACCAAGTGAACACATAAGCTGGTCCCTGGGTGTCCTTTTCTTAATCCTATTACCATTGCCAAAGCAGTCTCTTTCTGTAGGCTCACAAAGCATCCCTGCATCTGTGCTCTGAAGCATAGAGACGGGCGCTGCTTATCTAGCCACATAACTTATCGCATACAGTATATGGGAGTAAAATGAATGCCTTTTGCTTCATTTGCCTAATGTGTAAAAGGGGGAAAAAAAGGAACACAAAAATGATGGAAAGCAGAGTCCTGTTCAGGACTTGGCAACATAACTAACCACAGAGTCTTGGAGAGATGTTCACTCTTTAACCAGGAGCAGTATGGGAGCAAGCAGGGTTTCTCTGACAACACATGGTGGGTAAAAAAAGGATGTGAGCAGAACCACATAATAAATTAGCAACAGTTGCAGAAATCAGAGGTTTAATCATTTGGATGTGGTTGAATATTAAAAACAGTTTAAGCAAATGAACAAAAATGCTGAGGATAAGCACACAAGAAAAAATACTTCATACTTGATAACTTTTTCACATGAAAACACACCTGCCAGACAGTGACTTAGCTGACATGGTAATAATTGAATAAAAGATTAAAAGTGATGATAAAAATCTAACCCAGTTAAAGAAATATAACCATATTTTACCACATCAGATGGTTTTTTTCCACACCTTTTCACATTAAAATGACAAACTTCTGTTTATTTTTTGTGATTTTTAATTGACAGATCAAGAAAAAGGAAGAAACATAATTGTTTTAGTAGATGGCACATAAAAAACATCATAATGCATTGATTTTTAACCTGTCAGGTAATTGACTTCACAGAGCAACATCTTCCTGCAATTATAGATGCAAATCTTTTGAGGTGCGCATCTAACATACTTACATGTCTCGGACTGAATGTCTCATCAACATAAAAAATAGACCAAACTCAGTCAGACGGAAAGCAGAGTATCTTTAAAAAGTAATTTTCAAGCCTTGTCACAGTTTCTAGTTTGGATTTAGGTGTAGATTTTACATGATTTTTAGATGTCTTCTTACAGTAAAGCCCTTGAGTAAAATAATCTGGTCATTAGCGAGGCTGAAGAACTTGACTGCACACTGGTAATTTAGCCATTTGATTTAGGTGCGGAGACGAATCTAAAAGGTGTAAAGACACCAGACCTCCAGAGCCGAAATTGGCCCTTGATATCATTTGCAGAGTCAAGAAGGTTTTCATCCATTACCGTCTTGTATTTAACTTTCTTGATGCTCTCAAAAAACTATAACCAGTTCCCTACTGAATAAAGACATCCCCACCGTGATGCTTCCACCACCATGTTTCACTTTGGGGATGGTGTGTTCAGTTATCTGTAGTGTTAGTTTTCCAAAACAGATTAAATTTAGTATGTGGATTTCTTCCATTTTTGTACTGGCTTGCTATGGCTTGTAGGGATTTCTTGTGACTTTCTTTCTTTTCCATAAAGACAACATTTAATTGACTTAATGAGGATTATTAACTCTGTAGATAAATTGTCCTGCCTGAGCTGTGGATCTTTGCAGTTTCTCCAGAGTTACTGTACCTTGACTGCTTCTCTGATTCAAACCTGACTTTTCAGGAACATCGGCTTGGGTTAAAGACCATCCATGTGTGTAGATATTCCTTAAACTTTTTTCATTTAAAGGTTTTATGGTTCTTTATGAAAAGTTTCAAACTTGGGATTTTATTTTTAAACTTAAAGTATGTATTGCTTTGTTTTGGTGTGTCTCTTGAAATCCTGATATAGCCTACCACACAGAACAACAAACTAGCTACGTAAACATGTGAAAAAAGTTCAGCTGGTATAAATACCTTTGCAAGGCATTGTAAAAAGCAAATAAGGGCAGAAATCCTGAAAAATAAAGTGGTTGGTAAAAAAAGAGTGAAAGCAGAGTTCAAACCCCTGCCATGAGAGAAAGGTGGGAGAGCTGTTAGAGACAGGGATTCGAGGGGGTGCTGCCTGTGGGAGTGCTGAGGAGTCAGTGATAATTAGCTCAATTAGTGACAAAGGCAGTGTAATAAATACCGACTTAGTGTCTGGGTCCCTGCTGGCCTCTCCTTGCACGGCCTGCGATGTGGCCCTGGCCTGGCGGACAATTCATTAAACTGACAAAATACCCCACCGTCCAGGCGTGACGCAGCGAGTTAGCCCCCTACATGCCCGGCTCATTGTTCTAATTGTCTGGGCTGGAGTCACTTTGTGCCCGCCTCCTCTTTCTCCCGCCCCACGTTCACGCTCTGCCTTCAGAAAATCCCGTGGAGTTAATGCCCCTACCTTACTCTGCAAGTAGGTGATCGGCAGGTTGGAAAAAAACAGTAAGGGTTCCTTGGGGTGGGGCTGCTGGCAGGGGGGAGGCAGTGGGATTAGCGAATGGAGGTTGCCTGGGAGTGCTGAGAGCAGCACTGATCGGAATGTAGGAGAGATGAGTCCAGAAGCTCGGATGCGGGACAAAGCGAGAGTTAATAAGGAAAGATTGAAGGGGCTGGCGACAATGGGCCGCCACCCGAGTCGAGATGAAATTGCTTCCGAGGATTATTGGGAAAGGGTGTGAGCATTGTAGGGTTTTTTGTGTGAGTACGAGTTTGCTCGGGCATTTGTGTGTTTGTGATTATGTGTATGTGTGTTCAGAGGAAGGGGCGGGGGTGCGGGATTGATCGCTGCCCCTCTGGTCGGGGAGCAGGAGACCGAGGGAGGCTAACCGGCTGTTCCCACAGTCTGCTCTGTAGCGGCCACCTTTGACACACGGGGCTGCCAGGCGGCAAGCAGGCAGCCATGGTGAGAAGGGCACAAACAGGAACAACAGCCCACACTAAACAAAAGTCACTCACTTTGGAGCCCAGCAGAGGAGCATGAACTAAACTGAACTGAAGGGCCCAAAGATTGCACTAAAGTGTACGATAGGACTTCACTTGGGTTTAGGTCGCAGACAGCTCCCGTTTAGCCAATATCTCATACTTTGTTGACCCCTAGACACAGCCTTCTCATGAATGGAATATGTCCTGTATCATATTATTCTCTTTGGTCATGGGGCTTACCCAGTAATACATATTCAATCTCTTGTCACTTTAAATCTAATTTCCATGATATTATAACCCTGCAGAAAAAGCAGCCAAACATTTCAGGCAGAAGAGGCAAGTGTGTCACTCAAGTAATTGAATTAGCCAAAGGCATTGGGCGATATTAGAATCCCACAGTATGCTTAAAAAAAAATAACAGTTGCACAGTATAAAATGATTTATACTTATCTAAATGCTCTCATTTAAAACAGAATAAGAAAGTGTCATTAAACATCATGGTTTAATTAACAATGTCACTATTATTGTTCTCGTTGTCACAATCCTTATAGCTGTTATTATAACTGCAGCTAAATAGAAAGCTAAATAGAAAATGACTATTACTGAGTTTTTGTTGTTGTTTCAAAATTTCACAGAGCATAACAAGCTGATATTAGCTGGGTAAACAGAATATCAGAATACACTCTGCTACTTAACAGGCTCACTGCTTGCAGCTAGCTAACAGTAATTGTTACGCAAAGAGTGATGTTTGCTGCTCTTTGCTACTCAAGTCGCCTGTCTTGACAGATTATTTTTTTTCATGTCTAGAAATATTTCCAAACAGCCAAATTTGTCTTGTTTTTAAACAATCAAAAAAATAAGTGTAGAAACTTTGTTTGGGGCAGCTGAATAACAGCAAGCTAAACTTTACTGTCCATAAAATTAGACAAAACTCATTTTACTTTTTCTAAAGTATCATCGAAGAAATATAAATGCAGGAATAACGGTGAAACGAGAATAATACTTTCATCTTTATTAGCGTTTCTTGATTTCTTTTAATCAATCTGTGGTTAACAGGTGAGTTAATGTGGAACAGAGCTTAACTGGTGGTGTTTTCTTTATTTAAAAGCATGATGCATAACTTATTACTAAGGTTAGGTCTCGGCATGTTTTTCACGAGGGGCTGAGACAGACAATGAGGCACTGGTTTGATTTCTCTGTTGCTGAACTGACATTTCATGTAATCCTAGTGCTCAATTATGGGCCAAGCTCCAATTAATTGGGGTATTGTTATTGTACGAACATCCTTAAAAATGCTTGTGTAACAATATAAGGAATTTTGCGTGGTGCCACTAAAAGACCACAAGGTTATTATATCCGAAGATATGTATTTACAGCCTCATCTCACACACACATAGTGGAAAAGGAATTCTAATGAAATGTTCAAACTGATTCCTGCCAAAGCTGCAGAAAAGTGGATCAACAACAATCTCCATAATTCTGAGATGCTGTGCTCATATGAAAAGTTTTTGCACATAGTTTGATAGGTGTGTGTGTGGGTGTGTGAGTGCATGTGTGGATGGCAGCTGGGAAGCAGACACGGTCCAGCACAATCCTTCCCCTAGCAACTGACCTTGTTGGCAGATGGTGGTTCCAGTGTAACAGCCACCCAGCATCACAATGGCTGTGGCCTCCTAACATCTCCATCGCTTTATCATCCAGTTCTCTGCCACAACCCGTCACACAGGAGAGAGCCTGCATTCATGCCTGCAGATGGACTCATGTCATTCTTTAAAACTTTGTTCAGGCTTTTGAAAAATGTATAGGATGAGAGTTTTTTTGGGGGGGAAGACAGAGAACGCTCGCCGTCTGCAAACCTTTCGGACACTCAAACTGCTGTTTTCCATTGTTGGGTTTGCTGCACATAGTGGATCAGGGTGGGAATGTGGAGAGACCACTCGACCACAGTGAGCAATCAGTATGATGTCTGTGGTCAGGCTCTGTGCCCCTATGGAGGGAGATAGAGAGCAAGGCCTGCACTTATAAGGTGGGAGGGAAATAAATCGCCCACTTTGTGTGGGTGAGACAGAATGAGACATACCAGCACTTCTCACACATGAATAAAGATGTTTCCCTGTGCATCCTGCTGCATGTGAACACACTACTGACAGTGTATGGAGGAATAATATATTTATACAAGCTGTCAGCACCCCACACTCATGCAGACACGACCTCTGCCTTCTCGACTCAACGGGCTCTTGGCTGTTTGCACATTTCTTGTTGATATTAAATACTTTTCTCAACCACAAGACCAAACCGCAAGATCTCGACCTCAAACACCTCTTTGCCAAGAAACATCTCCAGTTAAACACCTAATGGACGTTGTCTTAGACAGTTCTCTTTAAAAGTGTGATTTGTAATAATCATATTTGTTTCAATAAGGAAAAAAAGGAAAAATTGGACAATTCCGTCATTGTTTTGCCTTTGGTTCGAATAAAGGAGAAGCTCTGAAAAACTGTTTTATTACAGATTGATGGGAACAAATGGATTCAAATGAAAGTCTTCATGAGTGATATCCACTAACTAAAAATAATAGAACCTTATCTTGCTGTTGTTTATACAATGAGCTTAAAATTTGCACAGCTTACCTTGATGTCATTAAAATGTGCATTTTGGAGACACTTTGGGTTTCTTAGCTGTTGAAGGGTACTCTTGAAAGCAGTATGTTTGTAAACATTTTGCATGTAGAACTGTGATACAGGTTCAGTTCAGTTCAGTTAAGAAATACGTACTTGATTAATCACAAAGAGAAATTAAATGTTGTAAATCATGTTATAGGAGTTTCCTCAAGGAAATGTTTTAGATACTAATAACTGTAAACATAAATGTTCTTGTGCTGTCCATTTTACAGATTATCTTAAGAAGAATCTGACTGAAAATGCATTGAATAAATAACAAGATCTGCAAGCAGCTGGAGTCAGATGTTTATCGGTTTAGCTAACCTGCTCCTTAGGGAAGTAGATGCAACTTAACTATTTATAAACGTTTTGGAAAATGTATGGTTTTTTTTAAGATGGATAAAAAACACAAGACACCAGAGTCACTTTAGAAGTGAACTTTTATGTTTTCCAAAGCTGCTGTATATTGTCTGGTCTGCTCTTTAAATAACATGGATCCTTAAACTGGAAGTATAGGCAAACACAGGTGTGAATACAATCAGCTTCAACTGAAGAAACATTTAAAACC